>MJHO01000386.1:37854-81855 GCA_002076135.1 Xerophyta viscosa | reverse complement strand
TGCCTTGATCTCTCCAAGAAAAATTGGGATGATTCCTCCATCCTGAATTGTAGGTCTGAGAATACGGATTATTCTGTTGTTGCCTATTGAAGTTAGAAACAAATTGAGCCTGCTCTACCTGTAAACATTCAGAACTAATATGAGCTCCTCCACACCAATCACAAATCATCGAAGGGTTAACATTAGAAATAGAATTGACATTACCCAACTTACCAAACATTTTTACTAAATTATCAACCTTCGCATTCAACATATTTATGCCATCAACATCATACATACCTGGAGCTTTCTTAGGCATACCTCTATCATTTGACCATTGATAATTATTAGAAGCCATTGCTTCCAACAGCTCATAAGCCTCTTCTGTAGACTTACCCATTAAAGCGCCTCCTGCAGCTGCATCTACAGTTATTCTGACTGAATGTGTCAAGCCATTATAAAATGTTTGCACAATTAGCCAGTCAGGTAAACCATGATGTGGACATCTCCGCTGCAAATCCTTAAATCTCTCCCAGGCCTCATACAAAGATTCACCGTCAAACTGAACAAAACTAGTAATATCAATTACGACAGTTTAGCAGTCTTACCTGGGGGAAAATACTTACTCAAAAAGGCTTGTGACAAGGTATTCCAGGTACAAAACGAATTTGGCGGTTTTGAATTTAGCCAATCCTTAGCCTTATTTTTCAAAGAAAAGGGAAAGAGCCTCAACCTGATTGCATCTTCAGTCACGCCATTCAACTTTATAGTATCACATATTTCCAAAAAATTTGCCAGATGGGTATTTGGATTTTCAGTATCTAATCCACCAAATTGCTCCTGCTGGATCATCTGAATGAGACCAGGCTTAAGCTCAAAATTGTTGGCATTCACAGCTGGTCTTACAATGCTTGTCTGGACACCAGTAGTATTTGGCATGGTATAATCACGTAGCAACATCTGATTTTGGTTCTGATTTTGATTGTCAGCCATGGTTATCACTTGCTCTTGCTCTAGCCTATGCTTTTTCTTCAATTCTCGTAATGTTCGCTCTAAATCTGAATCTATCTTCTCAAGCGTTTTACACGTACTGCGTGTCATACACTAGCATATCTGAAAAGCAACAAAACAAAAAATAAAAATAAAATAAAAATAAATAAAAAAAATAAAAATAAAATAATAAACAAAAAAAAAATAATAAAAAAAAAATCAGCCTAAACTAATACCAGAAATCATGTTATTGATATTAGAATTTGCCTCCCCGGCAACGGCGCCAAAAACTTGATGCTTCGAAAATCGTGTACCGCAAGTGTACGGATCGCACAAGTAATAAAGAGTAAATAAGAGTATCGTCCCACGAGGAGGAAATCTAACTACCAACAATACGATTCCCTATATTATCTAGGCAATGGAATTAAGAACTGTGAATCAACAGGAATTGACTGAATTACACGGAATCTAAGAGACAACTTATGAATTTCCTAGGATTCTGATTTCGTCAATGGATTTCCTTAATAATCTAAATATGATTGAATTTCAATATTTCACCTGTTCCATACAATGATAGAATTCCCTAATGTATGTAATGATCTCTTTCAAGATTCAACACGTTAAGTACATCAACCTTATGTCTACTTTCGTGATCATAATAGTTAATATAATTTCATTAAGGGCTATGGAATTCTGAAAATAATCACAATGGTTCTTATTTATTTCTAAATCAAACAACCATGCTTGATGAATTCACGAACTAATATCAAACTTCAACTTTCGTTCCGTCATTCAATATCTTAAACATACAACTAATTGTCAATTAATTGTACGCATGCAAAACGAATTCACCAAATTGTATTCAACAGAAAATATCCAAAAACAATCAAATTTAAATTATCTTAGAAATCCATGACTACATCATAATCCTAAGAATAAAAATCTAGCCAAGAAACATGATCTTCATGGCACCAAAATTAAATAGAAAATTCAGAGATGAGAGACTCATGAATTGGAAGATGGTAGAGTTGCTCTTCTTCTTCTCCTCTGCAAGATCTCTCTAGGTTCGATTTTTAGAAAATTCCGATGCTGCTCCTTTATTCCTCTGCTCAGCCGCCTTCTATACTCTCCCTCTGCCGACTTCATATATATCAGCCCCCTTAAATCTCAGCAACTAATATCTAGCCGTTGATTGCTTTTAATGACTTCCTTTAACTAATCTTAGCCTCACATGCTTGCTGCACATGTAAACCTTCAAATCTAATCCATTCCTTTGGTGTTTGCTGTTCTGGTTGGTTTTCAGCCGCACGATGCATGAGTTTTTGCTCTATTCAATCTCAGTCATTGATTTGCCACGTCCTGATCTTAGCTATCCACTTGGGCCATTTATTTTCAGCCCACAAACAACCATTAATTCGTAAATATTTGCTCGAATTGGCTTTCAGAGAAGACTAGGAACCATGAATTGAGCATTCGTTGCGCATTTAACTTGAATCCAGGATTTTCCATCTGAATGTCAACAAAGAAATAACATAATTAGCATGTAATTTACGTAAATTTATATATAAAAATTAGACTAATCAATATGCATTATCATATTGCAATCACACATGCTAAGCTAAAACAGTTGTCCAATAACCTCATATGCTCGTGAAACCACTGGGGCCAGATGATGAGGAGATGACAGCAGCGACGGTGGAGAAGATGATGAGGTGTGCGCTGGCGGCTGGGGAAGATGACAACGGCAATGGCTGTAGAATTTGACTGTAGCGGCGTTTGTCTTATGAGAGCTTCAATTACGGTTAAGGATTAATTTCTTAATTAGGGCTCTAAAACCATGTTAGTGTGAGGGAAAAGATTAATTAGTGGTTGCCCTTTCACCCAATTATATATAAGGATCCATACATTTTACATATTCACATATCTATAAATAACAAAACGCATATGCAATTTGTTTATAATTTACCTCATTTTGTAATATTTGTTGCTCTTTAATTAGATAAGATCAGGAAGAAGACCAGATGGAGTTTCTCTGGTAGTTGGTTCCTGCTCCCATGGCTTTAAGGAGAACTAAGACAAGGTGTAATTTACAGTAGTCTGCGGTTCCTGTCAAGAAGGTTAAACACTATCGTAAATACTTTGGAGGTACCAACATTTCAAAGTTAGGAACAAACATTATTATTTTATTCGATTAGATAAAGCAACTCTGTAAGACTATAGGGTAATGTTCTTGTTTATTAATGATTTGATTTTGTCTTTTCTAGCTAAAGAGAGATGCCATTTTTTTAAAGCATTTAAACTTTTAGTGAATTAACCTATCCCATTGAACTTATATGTTCACATATGTTGAAGCACAACCAGGGGCCCCAATGTTGGAATATCAATTGGAAGATTACTGGGACCTAATGCCAGATTAACAGGTGTTTTCTTGATGCGTCTCTCTCTCTCTCTCTCTCTCTCTCTCTCTCTCATTCGTATGGTAATTTCTAACTTCTTAAAGGAGTCACTTTTTAACATCTACTTAACGAGACCTATCCCCTCCCTCTATGAGAGGGAAAATATCTAGACCATCATAATCAATTGTTGGATTTTTGTAATTATATTAGTTATCCACTAGCATATGACACTTAATCGGATCTTCCTTTAACTTATTTAGCATATCATGATAATGAGCTTTTTATGCCATGTAACCTCTAAATTAATTCAGATTATGTATATCGACATCTTATAGAAACCATATATCAGATGATATTGAAAAGACATTGATGTTAAAAATGCTTTGAAAAATTAAGGAATACTAATCATACTAAATCATTATTTTCAAGGTATGCATAATAGCGTCTAATGCTGATGTCAGTAGATTGAGATTCTAGTTGTCTGGCCCTATTTGCATCATGTCATTGCGAACCTTTTGTAGTCCTTATGTCTGGTCTGACAAACTTCAATATGAAGGCAAGATCAGACCTTTAAAAAAGTGAGTTATAGCGCTTATCTCACTATAGAAAACGATTTGTTGCTTGACTTGCTTTGTTGGAAATCGTAATAGCACTAGTAGCAACTACTCAATCAATTGCTCTTCTAGTCACTCCTGATCAGTACATAGTTGGAAATAGGAATGGCTGCAATTTACCCTCCTGTGTGGGTGTTAGGAGATTGATGATGGAGATTGGGGAGGAAGCAGAAGAGGAGCGAGTGGAATGGCAGAAATAGAAATCCTTTTCGGGGAGTACGTCTTGATGAAATAAAAATCCTGCGCAACATTTCGGAATATTTCCAACTTATAAGGACGGTAATTTAGAGCAAGTGCTTTATTCATCGTGGTAGAGTATGAATAAGTTATGATGTTCTACATTTTTATTCTACTATCAGATGCTGTAGCTTGGAGTAAAAGTAGTCATGCTTTTGGATAGAGTACCTGTCTTAGTTAGTGTTAGGTTCCTTAGCTGGTGGTTTAATACATATAAAGATCTGAAGATGATTGGTCTTATAGCCATGTTTATTTTACACGATGTAAATTATGTCAGATCAGCAAATTTGGATTTATATGTGTTTGTGAAGTAGCTAAAACAACAAGACAGGAGATCATAATAAGTTAGACGTCACGGATTACATGTATCGATCCTTACACAATGCCACAGTAGTAGTGGTTCATAAGATAGAACATCACTTAGTAGCCAAAAATCTTCTTTCTGGTACAAGGTATTATTCCAGATCTCTAATGAGTTAGTTGTTCAATGGAATCTCCTCACTTCTCATGACACCTCAAGTGTGTACCTTTTGCTTTACGAAAGAGTACGCTTTTTCCTGTATGAAAATAAGGTCTCCTTCCCCACTTTCCTTGTTTGGTAGAAGCCAACTAAGAAGTTCCCTGGGTTGGTTATTCCCACATTTTGCAGGAAATAGCTCAATCTCCTTTCTCCTGCCACATGTGGGGGTACCGAGCAAACTCATGAGTCTTATAAAGTTCATTTATGTTCACAAGTTACTTCATCATTTTGGAGCAACCATTAAGCAAAGGAGGATCTCCTTGTTTAGCTTCAAAATGGATATCCCCTCCTCTTGTGATCGGCTCCATATCTGCCTCCAATTGCTTTCCATATCTTCAGCAAAAGTTTGCTTCTTCTTTATACTGTTCATGGCATGTCCCCACTAAATAGTCAAGTCTGACTTGTTAGGGAAAGATAATAGAGATGGGTGTGGAGGTGTGGATGATTTTTATTCAGCTGAAAATTAGTAATGTGAAGTAATGGGTAAAGCGAAATAAAAAAACATTGCACTGGTAGCTCTACACAAACATTAGAGGCCTTATGATGAACATCATTCACTAGTTGGATCATAGAAGAATAGAGATCGTATGAGTCATAACATCTATAGAAGGAACAATTCCGAATTCTACTTGAAATCACTCATGTCCAGAAATTTATTCGACACCTCTGTAGAGTATTTTTATCTCCTCTTGCTTCAACCCTCTATATAGATGCTCAGCCATGCTTCATAAAGCAAGAACTTCTTATTCAACTTTTTCTTTTTTATATTTGTTAGATATGCCAAACCAAGAGCTTTCACAAAAGTTGTTCCACATGTGAGATGGAAAACCCATCACACAATGCAATAAGGATGGGCACATTTTTTTTAATCGAATGCCATGATCATGGATCTTGCAAGTCCTTTTTCCTTGTTAAGATCAACCCTCTTCTCTATACTGGTAAATTGTTGTGATGTGCATGATTCTGTTTTTGTTTTTTTAATTTAACAAATTAGTTAAAAAATTATGTTTTTGAAAACAATTTTTTAAGTAGGTATAGAAAACTGGGTCACCATTTAGAAAGGTGACTCGGTTCCAGCATTTAGGGGGCATTTGCGCACCTCCACGCTTGCAAAGTCGCCAATCTAAAAGGAAAAGATGCAAGATCGCCACCTAAAGTGGCGACCTTGCATAATGAAAAAAAAAGTGACACCAGGTTGCTATTTAAAAGACGAACCACCTGATGTTCAATTAAAAAAAAACCAAAGTTGCAGCAGGTCCCTTATAGCGGAGACCTGCTGTGAGGGTTTAAAAAACTTTTAAAACTTAACTTCTTTAGTCTAAATGGCATACTATGTAGTTCCCGATTTTCTTCTATTTTTTATCAAATCATGAATAAAACAAGACATTTTTTATTTTTTTTGTAAAAATATCGATAAGTGTGCCAATTATACGCCGAAGTAGTCAAGACGATGTGTAAAGATGAATTGTTAATTTTTGTGTTTTGTTTTATAATATTTAATATTTTTCATCCAAATTGTAAGCAAAATGAGTATATTTTATTTTGTTCTACAACTTTAGTTCCTCAAAACTATCAATAAACATGCCAGTTCGTTTATTGTAGAAGTTGGAAAGACGCCTAAATAACAACTTGTTATCTTCTATGTCTTTGTTTTTATAATATTTAATATTTTGATAAACAGAGACACAAAAGCTTTTTGGCACGATAGCTGTTTTTTTTTTTTTTTTAATAATTCTTGAACTGAAAAATTGTGGAACAAAGTAAAATATACCACCTTTTAGGTTATCATGTGCTTAAAAATATTAAATATTATGAGAAAAGAGAGACAAAAGATAAAAACCGTTATTCAGGAGTCATTTTTTATTACTAAGGCAAAACATTTGGCACGCTTATTGATACTTTTCCATAAAATTTTGATTTGAAAAGCTGTAAAAAAGAATAACATATACCATATTGTGTTCATCTTTTGATAAAATAATATTAAAAGATATCAAATTGGAGCTATGCAGTATGCCGTTTAAGAGTAAAGAAGTTAATTTCAAAAGAAAGCTTTTTTAATTGAACTATCAGCAGCTCGCTACTTACCATGGGGACCTACAGTAATTTTTTTTTTATTGAACTTAGGATAGGTCGTCACATTAAATAGCGACCTGCAATGGTTTTTGTTTATTCAAAGGTTTAAGGTGACGTCTCGTAACGAGTTTCAGTAAAGTCCAAACTCGACTTGCCTCGTGCTGATCCGTAAATTTTTATTTTTATTTTTATACTATTTATAAAAAAATTAAAAATAGAAAATTAAGCTAGGCAGCTTGAACAGTTGGCCGCTCCTTACGTTAGAAAAAAGGGAATCATCTTCTTCCTTGCTTGTGCGAAGAAGAAGAAAAGGGAAAAAAAAAGAAAGGCCTGGGAGGGCGAGAAGATGGAGCGGGAGCTTAAGGGAGGAGTGGGTGAGATGGAGATCTCCGTGGTGACAGTAGCGGCTTCTTCTCTTCTTTTTCATTCATTATTTTTATAAGCACTTTCATGCTGTGCCATGCTGGTCAGCACAGACGGACTGGACGTTTGTGCCTACATATATGGCCCTGTACGGCCATAAAAAGGCCGTTCCTTCTGTCTTTGCCAAGGTCCGGTACGTCGCGTCGTCCAGTCCCTAAAACCATGGTTTTATCATTATCCGAGATCATTACTTTTTGATTAAGCGGCGACCTCATGTCTCATTTGTTATGTTAGATTGGCGACTTTTGCAAGCGTGGCAACACATTGCTGCTATTCTAAATGGCAACTTGGTTTTATTTTAGTAAATGCTTAAAACTCAATTTTAATAGTATAATTTCTACTTAAAATTTTAAATTACACAACTATTTTGCATGATCCAGCTGTTGACTAAGTCATTAGTTTAGGGTTATAAATCGATAAATAATAAAACATGGCTACACATGTGATAGGCACTCTTGTTTGGCAGGTTTACTCAACATGTCTTGTTTGATAGGTGACTGCTCCAGATAAGTTATTTAGATATGATACTTGCTAGCTTCACTATTCTACAACTTTGGAACAAACTGACCTTCTCAAATTTGCTTGCTAGGCTTTGGATACCTGCTATCATCCACACAAAGACCTGCACTTGCATGTTTGTCTTAGATTTGAGGCATAGGGTTTCTTTGCTCATTTTTTTTTCCATCTCATGTATATGATAGTATTTCTTAAGTGTGAGATGTCAAAAAATACCAATTGTATTGTACAGGAGGTAGTCAAACCACTAAGCTTATATATGGATACACTTTTCCAAGGGATGCCAAGTGCCGGGTGGAGAGCACTTGAAGGAACGTTACAAATCCAAGATAAACTATGAGGTGTTGGACACCATTGCCACCATCTCTCTTCTTAGCTCACTAAAGCCTCCACCGCTATACTATGTCACGACCCGCGACCCGGGGCCGCGACGGCTAAGAAAAGAAACACAAATCTAGAGTATCACAATGCGGAAGCTCATGCTAAATAGATCACGAAAACAAGGATTGAACCGAGCCCGGGACTATCGGCACCGGCAAGTAACCACGGAGGAGGTGGAACCCGCCTCGGCGCCGACTAAGCTTGTCAAAGATCCTAAGATATCAATCTCCTCCATTGACATCAAAGTATCTAGGACAATCTTAGGTCCTAAACATAAAACATTTGTATAAAAACTTAGAAAGACGTTTTCGGAAATACCGGCTCAACCTGTATTTTTCTAAAAGATTCGGAGGTGCTAAACCTCTTAAATACATTTATACAAGACCCTAAAAGCATCGAAAGTGTTTTCGGAAACCATTTAAAAGGAAATCAAATCGCGAATTCCAAAGAGTTTCGGTCGACCGAAAGTTGAGAACCGGTCGACCGATACTCAAACCCGAGGACTCAAAACACCTGCGATAACAGTTTCGGTCGACCGACCGATAGTATCGGTCGACCGGAAATATCAGAAATCAGAAAAACAGTTTTCAGAAATGAGGTGCTCGCCCCCTCGAAATCCGTATTTTACCCGGGTTTTGGGAATCAACCCTACACGTCCATGTATCTACCTTTTTGGGTTTAAAAAAAAAAACCACGTTGTAGGGAAAGAAAAACCTCCCAAACACCCAAAACACGCGAAGGCGGCGAATCTAAATAAAAAACTCCTAAAGACCGAAATACGGTAAAGCAAGTGTTGAATGCATCAAAACTCACTTTTCAAGCTTAGCATTCATTCCAAACACACACAAAAGACCAAATAGGGGTCAAACACACATGCCCAACCATTCCAATGCCCTCTTGGGGTCAAACATACACCGCCTGTTATAAGAAGAGAACTAAAAAGCAATTCTCATATAAAACTTTAGATTTTCATAACAACTTGGAAGAACAAGAGCTTTACAAGTATTTTATACAATTCCAAGGGGAAGTACATGCTACGTGTAGGGTTTAATTCTTCATTTATGTACTCTTACATTTATAAACTATTGTGTGACTAGACTAATATACAAAATGAAGTATATACATTTGCTAGTCCCAAGAACCCCCACAAAAATACCTTCTCAAAATCCCTCTCGCTAAGCGAACGACGGCTATGCGAGCTCCTTGCCTTTCGCGGTCGAATCGAAAAAACAGGGCAACAAAGCGGTGAGTCTGATGACTCAGTGAGCGGGCACATCGGTGTCCTTCCCCTGGAGCACCAATTTGCCACACCGCACACAAAAACAACAAACATAACTATTTTGCATCAACCCATACACATCACAAAAAGCATATTCATTTCATATGCACAACCAAACAATAATGTTCATCACATTGGTAACAAATCAATTAAGCATGCTTTGCTCGTAACAGTAATAATCCACCCGACCAACCAATTATGCAATGCTCTTTGTTTAAGTCAGAGTGAATTCACAACCCATCGCAGTTAGTCAACATTGTTCATTTAGGTAAGGTAGGTCCGACAACGAACTCTCTAGCCAACTCGTACCTAACCCCCACCTAGGCTTAAAGCAATTCCGGGACGGGCCCTACACTCATACCAGGCACTTGCCGCTGTCGTCGGTTTTCCGTCCGACCACAACGCTTCACGGTAGGGCGAACCCCACAGCGCAGGAATGGGGCTACTCGGACTTCTTTACGCCTTGTGCAACCGAGCCTCGCTCAACGTAGCAATCGCCTGGCCAACGGCTTGATCCGCAAGGTACTACGCCCACCGTCCCTCCGTAGAGCTAACTCACCGCCTTAGGTACCCCAGTTAGAACCATCCACCCCCGATATTATATATCTGCCCGGAGATCATTACATCGGGCAGGACTCAATCGAAAACTCGACGGAGAACATAACTACACGGAACAAGTACCACGCTTTTATTTAAGGCACAACCCAATATGAGTGTCTCTAGAGCTATTTTACCTCATACACTTCGTATTACATTGCTCACATAACATCACATATTAGCATGGACAAACATAGTTATTGAGCAAACCATACAAAGTTCATAATTTTGAACTTAACATAAATGTACACAACATGATGTACTACTCAAAGCTAGCATTCTTAGCATCACAAGGATATCATACAGCATGTTACATGATTTCACCACATCACAATAAACATCAACAATTACGGTTCTTGACCCGGTTACACATTTCTATCAAAATCATGTAAACATACCCCAAACATTACATCAAGCACATTTTCATGCATACCAACACACTCACACATGGTGTTTAACCGCTCAGCTCGAAATCCAAGCTTTCCCACGAGCTCACCCCAAAGAACTCCAAGAAAACCGAATCAATGGGTATCTAGACGTAGAGCAAGGTTGGGAGAGTATAAAAACCAAGTTTAAATCAAATAAAATCAAGGTAAAAGAGATGATCACCTAGGGGCAGCTTACCTAGGGCTCCAGAACTCCTCTTGTCGGGTAGAAATGAAAAATAACCCTAAACAACACTAAAAACAACCCTCACCAACTCTCACCTGCTCCTTTCGGTCGACCGAAAACAACAATCGGTCGACCGAAAGTCCCGAATTCTGCATAAACAGATTCAGCACCACACTCGGGCGACTCGCTACGGATCGCACGCTCGCGCCAACGAGATTCCAACTAAGCCAGCTCGTCCCCAACGCGACTACGCATGCATCCCCACACAAAAGCAAGCCTCACGCACACATGCAAGTCCAAGAAATCATAATGCACACACACCCAACATGCATAGTTAGGACTTAGCAAAATAATTTTCATACATCCACAACAAATCCAAAATCATACAAGAGCTAAGGGCTATGAAATATCTAACTCAGTCACGGAGCTCACATGCTATCTCTCTGGCTAGTCGCCAAGACTACACAACTATCACTTGACCCTCCTTTTGAGCCTATCTGCAGTCCTAATCACAATCCATGGGTTCCAAGACAGGAATAGGTTTGGAGTGCTCTAAACCAATGCTTCAATGCTTTTTCTTTTTGCCATTAGTTTCTATCCAAAGTGCAGAATGTTTCCCTAACTGCTAGATAATCAAAGACCACAAACTTGGGAGCTAGCATGCATGCAGCATGACAAATAGGCCAGCGCAGGGCATAATCTCTACGTGGTCTGATGAGATGCTGAAAAAAACATTTAATAACCAGGATACTCTATGGCAATACTCCAATATGATACTTGCTTCAAATATCTCTGAATATGCATCTGTAATTGATGTCTGTTGCATGCTGCGCATCATATGTCTGCTCCTTTGATCAAACCTGCATCTAAGTTTCTTTTCGATCTGATTTAGAGATGTGAAATAACCTATTTTAAATGTCCTAAATCTTCTTTTATATGTGATTTTCTTTTTATATAAATGGATAAATAGATAAAAAATTTGAAAGATAATTATGTAAGGCATGCAGTATTCAACAAGTTATGTGTATGATGCTGTATTTGTAATGATAGGTGTGGTAGATTTATTGTTGGATAGGAAGTTGTCAATTTTAAATTGATGCTGGCAATATCACAGACTCAATGGTTGACTATATTTTGTGCAGTCCATTGTAAGCTGCATATGATGGGATCGTACGGGTAAAGTTTATGCTGCCTTAAAGAAAATGTTTATCCTCAGTAGAAGAATGATTAGGATTGTTTGCAGATGGTCCATTCAGGTTTGGTGATGCCAGTGGGCATTCAGTTACCAGTTCTTTTTGGAGGCCTTTGGGAGCATTGACTCGGCATTTAAGCAGAATCTCCAAAATGTAATATTTTAGTCAAAATTTACTGCAGCACAAGCGGCATGAGTTCTACAGTTGACACACGTGTTTGTGTAATTCCTTTTATGCTGTAGACAATAATTGTTTCACAGCTTCATTCAAAATTTTGAAAAATTGGAAGCTACGAAATTAATGTTGTTTTCAAACATTCGAATTTTGAAGCCTGTTCTGAATTATGTATGATACGTTTCTGTTAAAACATGAGATCTCCTAGCTCAATGGGTGGAAAATGCGTCAGTGTACCCTTGGATTTACCTATTATGATGGTTGCACAAAATGATCCAGTTGGACATAGTTTCCCCATGACAGCCTCCAAAAGAAAAGATTTCTCATAAAACAAAAGGAAGGAGAAAGGCTAACTTTTAAGAAAATACATGCTTTATCGAATAACTAATTTGTCGTGGCATGTTATAACTATTTAAAGCTTTTCTTTGCTGCTAGTCTTCTTGTATCATCTTTTGCTTGTGAACTTATTTGTATATTCCAGAAGGGATCCTAAAGGCGATTTTTATTTGAAATAGTGTTATATTGCATTTAATTCTTCCATTGGTGGCAATTGCACATACAAATTGCAATGTATATTTTCTGATCTCGCATTTTTCTATTTATATCAAGGTATTCATGAAGCAGTAACTGGAATATTCTTGATGCCTACAGTTTGGGGTTGCTAAACCCATACATGGTTAGTCTTTTTTATCGCGTTGATCTTTTAATTTCTCAGATTACCTTGATAATTGTTTAAGATGTTTATAACACTGCAGCCAAATTTGAGTGCTTCATAGATGTTTCGGAGGGCAATGTCCTTGTGGGCACATTCAGATGTTCCACCAACCTTTATTAATGAGCTTCTATATGCTAATTTTCAAGCGATGAAGGTAAACCAGATATGTCGTTACGCTATAATGTAATGTACGACCTCAATACCAACTTCATTTGTTACTCATATGTTGCAATGATTACTGTAGCAGAGTCTATGGGATTCAGTGCGTCGGCCATTTCTTCAGGTCAGTGTCTCATCGTTGGATTAAGTGGTGCCATTATTTTTGACAGCTATAAGCAAGGACACTTCTCATGAGGTGCCGTGTCAGTTAAATGTTGGACATGCATCTGGCTGTGTCCATTATCAGACAGAGTTATGATTTCTTTATATCTTATGTTGAATATTTACAAACACTTGTTAAGAAACAATTCTATCTTATGGTACATTCGACTAAACAAATATTAATTGAAGAGGTGTTGATAATAATATTTATATTTTGTCTATTATATGATAGCGTCACAGTAATTGTTTAATTAGTTCTTGATAAATAAGTGAAAAAAAAATTCATTGTATTGTAATGCTTGCTTATTTGATTATGGGGAATTACGTTTGTTTACAAATTTAATTTTATTTTAAGTACGTTGAACTTAAAAACACATATAAAATAAATTTATGTAATTTTCATTTAGTGATTTGAAGATGATTAAAAATTTAGGACTTTGACTCTAATTGGTTAGCTTTTTTTCTAGCGTAACCTAACTGATAGTATGATGAAATTTTGTGCTAAATTAAATACGCACAAAAACATGATTGATATCATTATGTATGTTCTTGTTTATAATTTCATGAAAAGTCAAAATATGTATCTTTTGATTAAAGAAGTTTGTTTTACAGTTTTTATCTTTATATATTAGTAATAGATACAAGCACATAACAAAAACAATTTCACGTCCTAGTCATGACGCGTCCACGTTTTAGAATTGCCGTGTCGCTGTGTCCGTTTGTGTGCTTCATAGCTAGATGTGATTGTTTCTTTTTTTTTTTTCTTGAGAGAAATTTATTTCACATGCAATGCTTTTGCTTAATCTAATATACGGAATTTCAACAAAGTCTCTCTCTAGTGTTGAAAGTCGATGATATTGTTGTTTTGTTTTGTAATTTATGCTAATGTAGGATGTCATTCAATTTGGACTACTTGTGAAGACATTTGCTTCAGTTATGTTAAATCACCCTGGTATGTTGCCGGAAATATTTAAGCAGATATATCCTACGTGGTCGTCATTGGTGAACATGAAATATTTATTCACAGGGAAGTCTAGATTACGTTATACCAATGCATTGTTCCACAATCCAACTTCTTATCTGATACTGGAATGTTAAGTATAACATGTTTTGTAGAACTTTAATATTTTCCTATTTTTTACTACTGGGAAATGTGAGCAGGTGCGATGGAGAAAATGGAACGCCATTTAACTGCTAGGACACTATTTGCTGCAAATTTTGGTTTATGAAAGTTTGAAATGACCAAATTAGGATACATTTCTCCAGAGATGGAAAGATATCTGGAACTTCACCTTCGATATGAATATGCATGGCATATATTGAAGTGACGACAATGAATTTATCGATGTGTTCGAACCGCACCATTGTCCTTTTTTTTTAAAAAAAAAATTGCCGTATTCATGTATGTGTCGTATCATGCACCCGTGCCGTACCTCCTAGGTCTTAGACTAAACATGTTAACTTCATTGTTCTTAGATTGAAGGATTGTGATTTCCCCTTTGATAATTATGTTTTTCCACGATTGGAAAAAGAAATTATCAGCATTATGTACATATTATGTTGATTTTCAAAATATTTTCTGTGTTATATATATGAGAGAACTATTCTGGAGACCAATTTATATGAGATAAAAATTTACATAGAACAAAACTCTTATAAGAATGGCTTTTTTATTTAATTCTATATTAGCTACAAAAAAAATTCTAGTGTTTATATTGTGTTACCCACATAAGAAAAAATAGATTGGACGAAGTGGACTAGTGAGCATTCTTGTATGGCTTGGCGAATCGGGCCCCCCCTTAATTGGTTATTGGCGAACAGCGCCCCCCTAATTAATTTTGGCCAAATCGCGCCCCTTTACGCTGAAAAATGACCAAAATATCCTTATCTTAGTTTTTCGAGTATAACTTTTTGTATAGTACTCCAAATGAGCTGAAATTGGTTCCGTTGGAAAGATATTTGAATTATCTTTCAAATGGGACCAATTTCACTGCATTTAGAGCTCTGTACGAAAAGTTATGTCAAAAATACCGAATCAGCATCTACGGTATTTGACGACGTTTCGGTATTTTTAGCATAACTTTTAGTAGAAAGCTCCAAATGAGATGAAATCGGTCCCATTTGAAAGAGGACTCAAAGAGCTTTCCAACAAGTATAAAATAAATACTAGGACATTCCGGCGAACGCCTGCGAACACCCGCGAACACCTGCGAACACCCACGAACACCCGCGAACACTTGCGAACGCTTTTCTACATAACTTTGTGTAGAAATCTCCAAATGAGATGAAATTAGTCTTGTTTGAAATATATTTAAGTTTTCTTTCGAATGGGACTAGTATCACAGCATTTGGAGATACGTACGAGAAGTTATGTCAAAAATATCGAATCTATGTTAAGCTGCTACGGTATTTGACAGCATCTCGGTATTTTTGGTATAACTTTTAGTAGAGAGCTCCAAATGAGATGAAATCGGTTCCATTTGAAAGAGGACTCAAAGAGCTTTCCAACAAGTATAAAATCAATATTAGGACATTCCGGTGAACGCCTGCGAACACCCGCGAACACCTGCGAACGCCCGCGAACACCTGCGAACACTTGCGAACGCTTTTTCGTATAACTTTTTGTATAGTACTCCAAAAGAGCTGAAGTTGGTTCTGTTGGAAATATATTTGAATTATCTTTAAAATGGGACTGGTTTCACTGAATTTAGAGCTTTGTACGAGAAGTTATATAACAAATACCGAACCAATGTCAAGCTGCTACGGTATTTGACAGCATCTCGGTATTTTGATGTCAAGAACGGTACTTGGGCAACGACTAAAATATATTTTTATATAATTTTTTTGTTTGAATCTTTAGATGATTCTATAAAGTTATTTTGAAATTCAACTTGAATTCCAAAAGTACTTGATAATAACATTTGCAACATTGGCGGTTATACACTGCATCCAATCGTTAATTATTCAGATTACAATAATAGCAACATCTTATTCCCTCTTATGTTGTCAGAAAATAGAAGTCTTCTCTAAACAAAAAGCTTCTTTCATCTTTTATTAGATAAAAGAAGGATAAATCCCTCCATACTTGCAAAGATTGCGACTTCGGGATTCAAATTCGAAGTTCCATTTTCATGAGACAGAAGGCCAAACGGATTGCTCTGCGAAATAAATTATCTCTTTGAATGGCCAGTTACAAAGAGTTTTGAATAGAAGTACGTCGGATAGGCTGTTCCTAAATATCCCTAATCTTTTTTGCCCCTCTCTTCAACACGGCCATCACGAATCTTATCACCCCATTCCCATTGCACAAGCTCTTGCCGTCTATCTTCCTCTCACCTTTCCGTAGTAATTTGAATGGGTGAAGTGCAACATTCTTTTTCGACCCAAAACTTCCTCTCACCTTCAATTGTACATCAGTCATAATTTCAAAACTATTCAAACGATTGACTTATTTGTAATATCGTTACCAAGCAAGTTTCACTTTCTAAAATTAGAGCATGCAGTTGTAACTTTACGTATAAACAATGCTAGCTACACCAATAAATCCACCAAAAAACCATCAAACCTGATGCGGTAAAATTTGGATGATTTATTTTTATGTTTAGTACAACACAAAACGGGAAAGCGAGCAGCACATACGGAATTTGAATTTTTTTTAAAAAATTATTTTTAATTAAAATTATGAAAATAAAATAAAATATAAAAAATTACAAAAATAAAACGCTGCCGCCAGTTAAACTGGCGGCAGCATTCCACGTCACCATCGGTGGGATCGGTTGGCTTATTGCCGCCAGTTTAACTGGCGTTAAAATCTAACGCCAGTTTAAATGGCTGTAAGATCTGTCGCCAGTTAAACTGGCGCAAAGCTATCGCCAGTTTAACTGGCGACAGTAAGAAACGCCATTGTAAGTGGCGTTTCTGCAAGCTGCAAACCTGCAGCTTGCAATCACCCCCCCTCCACACACACACTCAATAAAATATCTAAACCCCCCTCCCTCCAACCAACCACGCCGACCACACACACACACTCAATAAAACATCCATTCAACCCCCCTCCCCCCTAACCCACCTGCCATCCCCGAAAAGCACCCTAACCCCTATCTATCAAACCCCCCAACCCAAATATAAGGCAACAGAAAACAAACTCAAATATAAATAGAAAAGTAAACATATAATATAAATACAAACACTAACGTAAAAACTAACTCAAAGAAATAATTATGTACAAAACCAAATATATAACTCAAATATAAATATAAATCCAAATATTTAATATCTCCACAAAAAGAATATACGAGCACAACTATACTTAACATAAGTACAACATAAAAATATGTCTCAAATGTAAATACAATCTCAGTACAAATATAAACTCGATTTAGTTACGTTTCGTATACAGATTTTGGAGGTCTTTTTTTCTCTTTTGACGCCTCCTTACAAAATTTAATCCGCTGAAACGTCGGCGCTCCCGTGGCTGCGGCTGTGGCTCTGGCCGTGGCTCCGGTTCCGGCTGTGGCTCCAGCTCCTGCAGCTGTGGCACCGACTCCTGAAACTGGGGTACCTCCTGGGTAACATAACCCGGATCAAAAGTACAAGGCCCCTCGAAAATGATGTAGATGTAGTCTGCTCGTAGCCCATATAATGTGAAGCATGACCCTGCTCATATGCGCCAAAATGAGAAGTAGACGTACCCTATCCGTATGTATCGTATCCGGAAGGACCCTGCCCGTATGTACCATATGCGGAAGGAGCAATTCCATGTATGTTGTTTGCCAACTGGTTGCGGATTGATCAGGCTCCCGAAAGTGGCAATTCCTCTACAGCCTCCTGTGGACTCCAAACATTATCATTCATTCATTCACATCCGCCTCGTCATATGTGCAACAGAGTACCGCCATCGGAAGAATGTCTGCACGTGTTCCCAGGGCATTACTCAATGATAATGCGAAACATCTCTGTAACATATACTCTGATTTATGCGCTCCGTGAGTTGTAGCCGATTATAACTGTCGTCTCCAAGCTATTTGTAGATGTTCTGTATTGTTCTGGAACCTATTATATCAACAAGAAAAAATATTTAGTTTGACATTATATGAACAGGTGTATTGCAGACCATTGTTAAAAAAAAGAAAAATATAAAACCTTACCATATATTCATTTATAAGGCACTGCGGGAAATATATCTTCTGGTGATCCGCTTGTACCACTCCAAATAACCGTTGAAATTGTCTCCGGCTTTCTTGGACAATTCGGTCAAGCCTTCCATTCCAGATTTTCAAATAATTCTCTGCACCATTCCAATCCGAATGCCTGCATAAAGTTATGCTTATGTAAATCCTACATCTATATTTATTAGCTTCGGGGAATATCCTGGGCAAATTCGAAACTGACGTAGGACACGATCCGCGTGCGGTGCTCACTCAACCAGCAGAAATAGATAGAGGACCTTCGCTCGCCAAATATGTCTACCTCTTTTAAACATACAGGAAGGGCAGGCTATATATCTTTCAGA
Organism: Xerophyta viscosa; assembly: GCA_002076135.1. Taxonomy (NCBI): domain Eukaryota; kingdom Viridiplantae; phylum Streptophyta; class Magnoliopsida; order Pandanales; family Velloziaceae; genus Xerophyta; species Xerophyta viscosa. The sequence goes on along the minus strand of MJHO01000386.1, from coordinate 63,323 downwards.
ATAAGGAGTCCCATATCATCTGCAACAGGAAATCTAATTTTAACATAACAGCAATAAAAAAATCGTGAAAGCAAAAATTATCGTACATGTTCCTCCTGCATGAGTCCAGCTCAAATCGAAACGTCTCCAGTACATTGCGAACATTTGCTTGACCTCGCAACACAACCTTGTGCCACCTACATTTAAGAGTACTATTATGTCATTAAAAACATATAACCAAAATAAATTATTACAATAAACAAATAGTAGAATTAAAAATTATACCGGAATGCTGAGTGGCAGAAGGTGCGAATCGCCGTCGGTTTGGAATGCTAATCAATCGCGGGGCTGTGAGTTGTAATACGCTCGTAGGCCCAATACTGCAGGAGGACCGCACATCCGCCAATCTGTGTGGATTGCCTGGCACTGGCACTGGCACTGCACAAATTTCTGTATAACCAACAAGTGCCGCGCTGCCACAAAACTATAAGTGGATATCTGATCAATAATCTTCCAAAAAGCAACAAAATCCAATAGTAAACATAAACGCCAGACGTATCGGTGAATAAACAGCCAGATATCAACATAAAGAGATATGCTCTGGCATATCGGTCCAATGTAACATCATCTGCATCGGCAGGGATAACCGCGAACTCCTCCAAAAGCCATTTGAATCTAACCCGACCACCACTAATCTTACTAGGTGAGGTACTTTTCTTACCAACCTTTGCAAAAACATCCTGCCACATATGACCGGAGTGCGCAGATTACCGGCTTCCCATCTACCGGTAAGCCTAATAGTACTTCCACATCCTGTAAGGTAATCGTACACTCACCAATAGGCAGATGAAATGTATGCGTCTCCTAACGCCATCTCTCTACAAGTGCTGTTAATCAAGGCTGCATCAATCTGCCATTAAAGCCCAGCCGTCTAAAATCCGTAGAAATCCAGCTCGATGTAGGATAAGAATCAAGCGATCATCAAGCTGTACACTCTCATTGTAGTAGGGTCTCGAACTGTCGACCCCGTAAAGTGGTAGTATCTCCTTGCAAAAGCAATCTCGGGATCTGGGCTATCTGGAGATACCAACACGCGATCTGCCGGTCTCCAGGCTGTGGCTCCATCTAGTACTGCTAAATAAAATCATAACACATATCAGCAAATTGTAATAACTACAGTACGCAAAAACATATTGCCAAAACATGTGAGACAACTTTTGAATAGATTTTAAAAAAATACAGCAACGGATAAATAGTAATAACCGCAGCACCAAGCATAGAAAATTGTAAACCATACACTTATAATACAAATGATACGCATTCCATCCACAAATTTAATCAAATACAAACGCTACACTTGTCAACCACATCTGCCAAAATTTTATTATCGTTGTCTAGTAGGGCAATCTTTCGATTTGTGCTCCTGTTGTTGGCAACGCCTGCACCAAGCATCAGGGGTCTCTACCCAGTCCATCTCGTTACGTAGTCGGTTCGTGATAGGTCTTCCAATCTTTCTTCTCCTTGCAGGATCGGGTATGAAGCGTATGCCGTCATATGATGGCCAGTAGTGCTGATCTGGAATGGTATTAAACCTCGGCGCGTTATTACTTCATACATGCAACCGTTGTAACAATTGGCGTACATAATCCTGCACACGATGCATTTGCCTTTTTATTGCCGCAATCGCCATGTAGCAAAGGTATGTTTGAAAAATTTGCCATTTTTGGCAAGTACAAGTCATCTGTGATAATATGACGGTCTGCATACAAACAAAACTAAAGTTACAAATCGGCACAAGTCTATGACTACCTGTCAAAATGAAATAGAAAATATTTTACCTGCTTGTGCCCTCCCTTGTCTCCGGACGCATGATTACGGTGTCCAGTCGTAATTTCAAATTGTCCCATTTCGCGGTCAAACAACATCACACTGTGTCCACCGCTATGCTTTTCAACTTTTACTAGCCTATTAGATATTATAGGGGTGAACTCACTTCCCTCCCAATCTCCAGGTTCGTCGCGTCTATCTGCAAAGTATTTAACTATTTTGTACCAGATACTCTCAGCCACGCCAGATATTGGGAAAGACCGGATTCCCTTCAGCACACCATTGAAACTCTCCGACAAGTTCGTGGTCATTTGTCCAAATCTAGCCCCGCCTTCATGAAACGCTAAAGCCCAGTGATCTAGACGAATCTTCTGCAGGATACTGTCTATTAGTACGTTCTTTTAATGTCAGCAGCAATAGCAGCAACACACAAATTAGGTTGTGCTCTAATCAACTCCTTAATCTTATCAGCAGTAAAATTACTGTCAAGATTTTGGTGATCAGGATTCTGCACATCTGCTTCGTTAAAACACTGATGGGGGCCACGATATTTTACCACCTTCCACATTCCTTCTGATACTACAAATCGTGCCCTCAAATGCCATCTACAATGGTCTTTACCGTTCTTGCAGTTAACCACCCAAAGATCGTATTGGACAATTTCAACTTTATACTTGTGCTGCACCTCAATTGAGTTATGCTTTCACTGCATGATCAACGCTTTTTTGTCTCTAAAACACATTTCCCATGCGAAAACTCTTGTTTATGGATCCCAAGTAGACTCAGTATCCTACATCCAAGCAGCTGTAGGAGCATTTTGTTTCAATTTTGCGCTCCAACAAGATTTGTGTATGAGGAGCACAATATGGGGTGTAATGTCTCTGGAGCACTTGGACCGGCTTGACAGTAATCTTCATTACCTGCCTCAGCATGGCGAGGACTTATATCAACTCCGCCATCCTTCCTCGGCGTCATCGAACGAACCTTCATCGGGAATGTTAAATTGTGTACTTTCATAGGAATCTTCATCGTTATCTATGTTAATCCTTGATTTGAGGAAAACGGATTACATATGGACGGTCGCCTGAATTATTAGGTTGTGTTGTTTCTTACACTTTGGACTGACACTGACAATTTTCAATAGGGTCACTTGGACGGCATTGATCGTCGTCAGCCTGGCGATGGAATTTTCTAACATCTCCAAATTCAAATAAATATATACCACAGTGTCCATTTACAAAATTCGTTGAGAACCTTTTCCATGTCTATCGTTCGCAATCTATAGGTACTAGCACATAGAACAGATCCATTCACGTGACGGCACCGGACATCTATGAAATATTTTTTAGCGAATACTGTGAAACTCGTATCGACATTGAATTCATCCTACATAACTTTCTGACTAGATAGGCATATGTGCATTTCGAAGGTATTATTTAACAACACTATAGGCTAACGATCATAAAGAAACACCATTCCGACCTTCCACTATTATTGCCATTCATGTAACAAATAATTGGCGCTGCGACATCTATCAACATCCAACATAATCAGTTATAAACAAATAGTCGTACAGGATAACGTTATTATATATATTTCGTATTACACTACGATTAGACAGATAACATTTTAAAATTTATACCTACGAAGTATACAAGTATAACGACATTATTACATATAGACCTAATACATATATTACATTTAATTTATATTTATCGTGCTACACTAATGTACAATAACCATATTTTCCATATAAATTTATACTATAATTATTCAACACGTATACCTTATAAATATCGTATATATACAAATATATACAAAAAAATAATAAAATCTCACAAACAATACTAGTACTATGCGAAAATGTATATCTACAATCATAATTTTAATTACAAGTACATACAACTCTAGATCTACAATTTAATACAAAAAGTATAACTTAAAAATACATACCGTATTTTTGGTATATCTTGGTCGAAATTAGTAGATCTATATAATTCTCACTTAGATCTATGAAATTTTAGTAAGATTTTGTGATTTGAGACGAGATATTTCGAGAATGGGGGAGGGGGGCGAAGTGAAGGAAGAAAATGGGGAAGGAGAAATGAGCTGAGGGGCTGCCCTCGGGTTAGGTATTAAGGAAAAATGGAACGCCACTTACAGTGGCGTTCCGATCGTAGGTTAGACTGGCGCATCTATTGAACGCCAGTTTAACTGGCGATAGAATCTATCGCCAGTATAACTGGCGTTAAGATCTAACGCAAGTTAAACAGGCGGTAGTAACTTCGCCACCCCACCGACACGCCAGGTGGCGGTGACGTGGAATCTGCCGCCAGTTTAACTGGCGGCAGCGTTTTATTTTTATAATTTTGTGTATTTAATTTTATTTTCGTAATTTTAATTAAAAATAATTTTTTAAAAAAAATTCTACGGAATTTTATCCTATTAGATGGAATTTTCGGTGGAATTTTTGGGTATATCAGTATTTTCCTTTACATAATCAGTTAGTAAGAAAAAGCTTTTTTTTTTTTGAGATTATTGTAGTGGAACCCGTAATACGAGCGCACACCTCCGTAGGAACCTCAAACTTGCAGAAAAATTCCACGTTCAGTTCCGACCGATGCTCTCGGATCCGAGTACAGATTTTATATGAACGGGGGCACCTGCGAGTACCTTCAAAAGTTGAAACTTTTTGATCGGTGCTCTCCATGGATTTACAATGTCTAAAAATCATATAATTGTGCTTAGTTGGATTTTTCACATCAATTAAAAAAAAGATCAATAATAACTCTAGGGTTGCTGTTACACAACCAAGTAATTAATTAATTAGTCTCAGATTGTGAGCCCATGTAGGCCCCAATATTTTCTCTGATTTGAGCAGATATCTGAGACCATAGTTTTAAGTTCTAAGCAGCACTTTTTCTTTTCTTTTTTTTTTTAATGTTCATTTTTCTCGCTTTCGCGAGAAAGATGAACAGTCGGCGCCACCAGCGGCATCTGCCGACGTTTTTAATGTTTTGTCGTGCCGGTGTCTACGACTCTTTTTTTTTTACGTCGCGCCGTCGGCATAAGTGGTCACGCGCTCTGCGCGTGACCACTTATTTATTATTTATTTTTAATTAAACATTTTAAAAATAAGTTTTAAATATATAAAACTAATATTTTATTATCGGCACGGTCGAAATGGCACAATCAGCACGTCTTGAATTCAGAATTTACTGAAACTCGGCATGGCACGAAATTTAAAACCTTGTATGAGACAAACCAAATGCTTCATTACGATGCCTGACGCTGGCAGAGGTGGCAGCGTTGACGTACCAACACCGTCGATTCGAAACCAGAAGAATTTCCTATAGCAGACGGATTTTAATTTTGTAAATATTTTAAAATTCGATTTTAGAAAAATTAATTTTTTATTGAAACAATTTTAATAAAATTTTTTTTTATCTCCCTCCACAATTACTAATTAATATATACTAAAAAGTTTCCAATAACTGAATTCTTACATAAGGAAAAAGAAAAAAAAAAAAGAAACGGGATTATCTGGAAATTAACAACTTTCCAACGGCTAGATTGCCGAACATACCAATGTATTCAAGTAGACCGACTTTTCCCTGTAAAAATTAATATCGCTCATGAAGAGAGTTCGTGGCGGCGGAGGGATTCCGCTCAAGAACTGAAATGTATTATTCGCTCTCCATTCCGGCGGGATTCCGCCGCTTCTCACCTCCGACGCATTGCAGCAAGAGGTTACTCCGACGATGTTCGTCTTCTCGCCGGAATACAACCGCATGCTCACGCCGGTCCAATCTTCCGTCAAGAACTCAGGTATTTTCTTTCTTTCTCGCTCCCAAGATTTTGTTCCTATTCTCTAAATTTTACCTGTGCTTTTTTTTTGAGATTTGGATAACTTCTCTCTCTCTCTCTCTCTCTCTTCTCTCTCTCTCCTGATATTGCAGGTTACGAGCGCGCTGTGTTCTCATTTGACGAGTGGGTGAATTGTCTTTGGGGAAGGATTTTCGTGGAAAGAGTAGGAGTCCTCGATCGCTCCTTTCCATTTCAGATCAAGTAAATGCAGGTCGTTCTGATCATGATATATAATGCATATTTATAAGATTCAACATTCTTGTTTTCTTGGTTTCCCGCCGGTGGTTCTAACATCAATTTAATTCATGATGTGACATTACAAACTTGCTGAAATGTTCTTAATTTAAGGACTGTAATGTATTTATGTAGCTATAAATCTCTGTGTTGATAATATCAAAGAGCTGAAGAAGTAAACTCGGGCTTGGGCTTCTCTATTCACTTTAAGAAAGTTATCCCAACTCTATTGCCTTTCTTTCTATAGATAGATACACTTCTTGTCGTACATGGGAAGTAAAGATGCTATAACATGAAACCACAAACAAGAAACATAGTGGAATCCTGACATAACGATGATAAAAAGAAAGACAACTCCAGTTTAGAACGGGCTACCCTCATATTCTTCATCTGGAAACTGTGATGCTGCCCGACCATCAGTAAGCAGAGAAGGGGGCACTACCTATGTTTATCTCTTGCTCTTTCTATATTTTATTTATAGCTGTTGTGAGTTTGTAGCCAAATTCCAGTAATTGCTCATTCTTGGAAGAAGCCTTCTTCTGCTTCAGTTTCAGACACAAAAACACAAAAGTATAGTGCTCGAACTTGGATCACAGGTATTTGTTAATCCTTATTTACTTTCAAGAATTTGATCATTTGGATGTGACATTGTTGAAGACTTGAAGTATCATTGTCAAACAGTTTTTATGATCTTAAAATTTTGAAGCAGCCTACTTATCTAAACCAGGATCATTAGATTTTCCTTGTAAGACTTATCTTACATGAGTTTCTTACCGCTTCTATTGACGCATTGATGGTTAAGAATGCATGTTTCCAAGAAATTTCAGTTGTTTACAGGAGCTCAATCAATCCTTATTGCTCAAGTTTTTCAGTTTTAAGTTGTCATAGTCTTGTTTGGCGGGAAATGTTCCTCAAGAAGTCTTAGCCCAAAAATCTCTGTTACTTATACATGTAAACATTTTGGATTTTTCTATTTAGTTTAACATTAACTATGAAACTTGACATCATTAGACTTAAGTGCTACTGTGCTAACATTAACCAAACTTCTTGAAGCAGCCCTACTTTAATGTAAGCATGTTAGAGCAATTTTATTTTTGCAGATGCTGAAGATGTTCGGAAGGTAGTTTCATGAATCTCTTTTTTTTGGCCCAGTTTTGGGTATAAATGACAATTCAGTACGCATGTTTGATGTCGCCGTTTGTGGTGGCACTCTGCAAATATTTTGGTTGCTAACTGCTCTAAATTTCTAAATGGCTAAATGTGGCATTGGTTGAAAGGAACCAACTTATGGAGGTATGATTTTACCTGAGGTCTTTTCAGAAGCTAATTGTCTGAATTCAATATTTATCATATGTGAGTATTTATCTCACATGACTGAATTTCAGAGAGAGCAAGAACAGAAAATTTCAAGAAAAGAGCTTTTAGCCTCTGTTGATGCTGGTGTTCTACTAGAAGAGGACATTGAGGAGATCATTTCAGGGGAGTCAATCCAGCCGGTTAAAATCTTTTCATGTTTCAAAAATTGAGTGGCTCACCTACCTGTCAAAATAACCCATCTTTTGATTCTAACATGCAATGATTGGATTTGAGGAGAAGGGTGACATCTGCTTTAAGAATATTCTTAATCTTTTTATTTTGTAAGTTAGAACAGAGATGACTGGCAAAGTTTTGGGTTTTGTCATATTGGCATTCTCATTATTTTTTTTTTCTTTCTTACTCCTATGGAATTGAAGTAACCCTTGAATTCGCTGGGTATAAAATTTCAATGAGTTATCAGCTAACACTCGTTAATATTTTTGATTTTAGTAACTTAAATGGTATTGCTCTAGTTTAATTTGAATTCAAATATTGCTCTGAAACTCTTCCCAATTGGGTTTTGTGGGGTTTAATTGGAATTTTTTTTGTCTTTTGATTTAGTGATGGAGATTCATTACTAGAAAAATAGCCACTGGCAACCCATCCTTGATATTCTAAAGTGAAGAATGGTGTATCTCATTGCTTACTTTCTTATACATGAGTCTCCTTGAAAAATGATTTACAGGCAAACTTTTTTTCAATCGTAGTTCAGACCTATATTTGAATGAAAGGATTCTACAAATTTGGCCCAGTCAGCATTATGAAAGTTTTGTATAAGACTTCGCTTTCGGAAAATAATTAGAACTGTAATTTTGCAAAAATATGATGTGTTTCTTATTGCTTAACAGGCCAGCTAAGCTATTGGAACTAATGAAAGCCCGATTTCTTTCACTAGGGCGTGTTCTTCTTGAAGGAAAAAAACTTATCTAGCATCCAAATTTACGATGACTTAGCCGTAAGCTTTTATTTTACATCCTGTCTGGCTATTAAAAATGCATGCTATAATGGTTTTGAAATTTTCTTTGCATAAGAAGTTTGATATGGTGATTAAAAGTATAGTCTCTGGAGAAATATCGTTGTGTCTTTTCATTCATACTCTTTGCTTCTGGTAATGTCCAAATTTGTAAAGGACTATATTGTACTGCACCAATGTGAAGATATTCTCGCGGGTTTATTCTTTCAAGCAATAGAATCGTCTTGCATTCAAATTTCAGAGCGCCTGTAGTTACTCATGAAACGATTGCTGTGTTTTCCGTAACATGGTAGCAATCGATCGACCTATGCTGGTTAGTAGATAGCAAAACCATTATCTGTCCAGATATATACATAACGCTGTTATTTGGAATTTACCGAAACTCGGCTCGGCACAGCACGGAACACCTCGTGTTAAAGTCAACTCCACCTCTAAGTTGATGGGATGTTCTCTGCTTACTTTCTGACAATCTGAAATGGATTTTGCTTGAAACTGTTAGGACATGGATTCATCATTAAGTGAAATTTAACTCATAAAATCATCCAAGGGTATATTTCTCACCTCTTATTGACGCCTTCTAATATCCTATAAAACTCTAACCATATGACTTTCTATTTAGGTAAACCATTTGCAATTTTAGCTACTAAAACACTTATTAATTTATTTTTCTGGTTTCTTAGTTAAAGTTAAATAACTAAGTGTTTGTATAACCTATATTATTTGTTGATGACAGGTTTTGCATTTGGCTGATGGAGATTCCTTGTTTGCATGCCTTGTTGTTGGTGCAATGGGTAATCTCTCCCCAGTGGTGCAACAGGTGCATCCTCTATGTTCATATTTGTTCTAGATGGGGCTGAAACATTGTTCTAATTTACTTTTCCTACGGTTGTATAAATTGCCTATTTGGTGTAGCATGAATGCTGGTTAGTTGTTGAGAGATATATATCTTTGGCAGGCATTCATAAATAATCAAACTTCTATACTATTGAAAAATCCTAAGTACATTGCCACCCTTTTTACTTGTTATACTTTGGTCTGATTATTACATTTAATGCAATTAAACTTAGAATAATAATCCTATTCAATTAGTCAAGTATGTAAGTTACTGAGGTCAGGATTAAAGAATATAGAAATCACTAATGCACAATACTTGCGAATGCAAACGTGCATGTCTCTTACATAACGATCTTTACTGGTCCTTTTTGAAATATGAATTTTATATTTGTTTCTTTAGTCTGCTTTAGCTCATGATTCTCTAGGTTTACTATCCAGATAAAGATGTGGGCATTATTGATTCCCTAATTTAGAAAGGACTGAATGTGGGCATTATTTAAAGGAACCAACTAATGGGGTACGATGTTAACCTGAGGTCATTTCAGAAGCTAATTGTCTGAATTCAATATTTATCACATGCGAGAGTATATATCTCACTTGACTTATTTTTCAGACAGCAAGAGTGGAATATTTCAAGAGAAGAAGAGCTTTTAGCCTTAGTTGTTGCTGGTGTTCTTCTGGAAGAGGACATTGAGGAGACCATTGTAGTGGAGTTCATTCCAGGTGGTTAAAACGATTCATGTTTTAATTGATGTGCTTCATCTGCCTGTTGAAATAACCATTTTGATTTCTACAGAATAGATGTGAATTTGAGAAGGGTGACATCTTGGTCAAGAATGTTCTTAATCTTGGTATTTATTAAGTTAGAAGTTAGAACAGAGATGACTGGCAAAGTTTTGGGTTTTATCATATCGACATTCTCATTATTCTTTTTTCTTTCTTACTCTTATGGAATTGAAGTACCTTGATTCGCGGGTATATCATGAATACAGCTTCTATATTGTGATATTTTGATTTTAGTACTTGAATGGTATCGCTCTAGTTAATTTGAATTCAAGTATTGCTCCGACCTCTTCAATTGGGTTGTATGATTTTGATCTTTTAATTTAGTGATTCGAGATTCATTACTAGAAGATAGCCGCTGGCACCCATGCTTGATATTCTAAGTGAAGAAGGTGTATGTCAATTGCTACTTGTTTATACATAAGTCTTCTTCAAATTGATTTACAGCAAACTTTTATGCAATCATAGGTCAAGAATCTATATTTGAATGAAGGATTCTACAAATTTGGCCAGTCAGATATAAAGTTGTATTAGACTTCGCTTTGGAAAATGTTATGACTCTATTTTTCGCAAAATATGATGTATTTCCTATTGCTTAACAGGCTAGTTAAGCTATTGGAACTAATGAAAGCTTGAAATCTTTCACTAGGGGGTGTTCTTTTTTAATGAAAAAACTTATCTAGTATCCAAATTTACGAAGACTTATCCGTAAGCTTTTATTTTGCATCCTGTCTGCCTATCAGAAATGCATGCTGTAATGCTTATGAAATTTTCTTTGCGCAAGAAGTTGGAAATGGTGATTAATTGTATAGTCTCTGGAGAAACATCGTTGTGTCTTTTCACTCATAGGCTTTGCTTCTGGCAATGTCCAAATTTGTAAACGACTATATTGTACTGCACCAATGTGAAGTTATTCTCGCGTTTTTATTCTTTCAAGCAATAGAATCATCTTGCATTGAAAGCACCTGTAGTTATACTCATGACATGAAAGCACCTGTGTTTTCCTTAACATGGTAGCAATCAACCTATGTTGCTTAGTAGATACCAAAGCCATTATCTGTCCAGATATGTACATAACACTGATATTGTTACACATTTTAGAAAGAATGCTTATTGCTTACTAAACCAGTGGTCTTAATACATTGCTTTTATTGCGCGTTGGACTTACAACGGTTTTCAAATATGTTCGTTCCAATTCACTTCTTATCAGAAATTTCTGCTCATGAGTGTAGTATATCAATGGATGTGCTTTCATCTATTTGCTGTTAAAGCAAGGTTTTACGTAACCGGATCCGGCACTGAGACGGAGTTGTGCCGACCCATTCTTTATTCTTTTTATTTACTATGTTTCGTTTATTTTTATTACTTTTTATAATTTATAAAGATATTTTAAAAATATAAAAATTGTACAAATCGGCATGCTCGGCACGTCTTGAGTTTGGGATTTACTGACGCTTGGTTCGGCACGGCAAAATAATTGATGTGCTTCACCTACCTGTCAAAATACTTTTGATTCTACAGAATAGATGTGGATTTGAGGAGAAGGGTGACATCTGCTTTAAGAATATTCTTAATCTTTTTATTTTGTAAGTTAGAACAGAGATGACTGGCAAATTTTGGGTTTTATCATATTGACATTCTCATTATTATTTTTTTTTCGTTCTTACTCCTATGGAATTGAAGTACCTTGATTCGCTGGTATTTCATGAGTACAGCTTCCACTTTTAATATTTTGATTTTAGTACTTAAATGGTATTGCTCTAGTTAATTTGAATTCAAATATTGCTCTGAACTCTTCAATTGGGTTGTATGATTTTTGTCTTTTGATTTAGTGATTGGAGATTCATTACTAGAAGATAGCCACTGGTACCCATCCTTGATATTCTAAGTGAAATCCTTGATATTCTAAGTGAAGAAGGTGTATGTCATTTGCTACTTGTTTATACATGAGTCTTCTGGAAAATGATTTACAGCAAACTTTTATTCAATTGTAGTTCAAGAACCTATATTTGAATGAAGGATTCTACAAATTTGGCCAATCATATATAAAGTTGTATTAGACTTCGCTTCGGAAAATATTAAGACTGTATTTTGCAAAATATGATGTGTTTCTTATTGCTTAACAGGCTAGCTAAGCTATTGGAATTAATGAAAGCCCGATTTCTTTCAGTAGGGCTTGTTCTTCTTGAAGGAAAAAACTTAGATGGTTATCAAATATGTTTTTCGTTCTTGCTTATCAGAAATTGTTGCTCATGAGTGTAGTATATCAATGGATGTCTTCATCTTAATTGTTGGTTAAAGCAAGGTTTTACGTGCCGGATCCGGCACTGAGCCGGAGTCATGCCGACCCTTTCTTTTTTTATTAACTATGTGTAGTTTATGTTTATTACTTTTTTATAATTTATAAAAGTGTTTTAAAAGTATAAGAATTGTATAAAGCGGCACGCTCGGCACGTCTTGAGTTTGGGATTTACGAAGTCGGCTCGGCACGGCACGGAGCACCTCATATTAAAGTTAACTCACCTCTATGTTGATGGGATGTTCTCTGCTTACTGACTAAATCTGAAATGGATTTTGGTTGAAACAGTTATGAAATGGATTCATCATTTAGTGTAATTTAACTAACTTCTTCCAAGGCTATGATTTTGACCTCTTATTGACGCATTCTAAGAGCCTTGTATATAAAAGACCATATGACTTTCTACTTAGGTAAAACCGTTTACTTTAGCTACTAAAATTCTTATTAATTTATTTTTCTGGTTTCCTAGTTAAAGTTAAATAACTAAGCGTTTTTATACCCTACATAATTTGTTGATGATAGGTCTTGCATTTGGCTGATGGAGATTCCTTGTTCGCATGCCTTGTTGTTGATGCAATGGGTAATTTCTCCCCATTGGTGCAACTGGTACGTCCTCTATGGTCATATTTGTTCTAGATGCGGCTGAAACATTGTTCTCATTTACTTTTGCTACTGTTGTATAAATTGCCTGTTTTTGCATAGCATGAGTACTGTTTAGTTGTTGAGAGATATATATCTTTTGGCAGGCATTCATCAATCATCAAACTTTTATACTATTGTAATATCCTTAGTACATTGCCACACTTCTGACTTGTTATACTTTTTTCTGATTATTACATTTAATGTAATTAAACTTAAAATAATAATCCTACCAATTGGTAAAGTATGTAACTGTTATTGAGGCATGTCAAAATTAAAGAATATAGAAATCACTAGTGCACAATACTTGCAAATGCAACCGTGCATGTCTCTTACATAACGATCGTTGTTTTGCGTGAGTACATATGATGTTTGAATTGCGTGTTTGGCGTGATGATAGGTTAGAGAAAGTTCGAATGTATATCTTGCTTGCACGATTTATGTTCATGTGAGTTGATGATCGTGTTGGTACAAGTTTCTCTTAGACCTGACGCCTGTAAACACGAGTCATTTCGACACTCCTCCTTACCTTGCCTGCATTCATGTGTTTTGGAAATGTCCTTTGATCCAACCTGTGCCCCAGGCACTAGAAATTCATTTTCGGCTTACTGGATTGAAGCCCTTAAATCATTGTTGTTTAAGCGAATTCTTTCAAAATGTGTATTTGAGGATGCTTGCTTGATTCGTCCGGAAATTGCTTTTGGTTGGTTGCTCACTTAGTTGTATTTGGGCTATTCTCTCTCATTTTAGTGATCATGAAATAGTTTATTGCTTTAATGTACGATTATTGGAAACTTTCTAAAGTATCAATTGTGTTTAAAAATAAAAAATGTTTATTTGGTGAATCGAGTTTGGTTTCAAAGCATGATATAATTTGTTTAGGAGAAATAAATTCTTTTCGTTTTGCTCTGGCTTGAGCAGTAGGTGTTCATGGAATTGGCGTACATGGGAGAGATTTGGTTACGAATGGTCTGCGAGCAATACGAAGGTTTGTCGTAATAAGGTCCGTCTCTCCCACGGCATTTATTTGGTTTAGGCTTGTTATACTTTTGAAAATGCTTTAATGAAGGTTTATTTTATTTCAACTCGACTTATGTGAAGAATTGTATATTTTTTATTTTCGTCAACTTTCTCGTTTCCAACGTATGTCTTGTTACATGTCTATTTTGGCTTTGCTGCAACTCTGTTTTGTACCCCCCCTTGTGTTTTTTTTTTTTTTAAAACATTGTAACTTGGTATTCTTTCATGTTTGGTTGAGATAACCTTTTCGATATTTTCATTGGCATGGCTTAGTGTAAAATCCTTTGTTTCTTGGTGATTGTTGTTTAATGATAATTCATATTCAATTTTTCTATATTACGTGTGAAAATGCCACCCGTTTTGTTTGTATTATTTTTAGATTACGAAATGGTCAGTATTGTTTTTGTTTTACAGTAAGATTTTTGACTTACATCTGTGGTAATGAGACATGGATAAAAGGGAATATGATCCACAACTTATATTATGGATTGGATGTGAGTCTAATAGTATCACATCAAATGGATGGGATTTGATGTGGTACTACGTGAATGTGTGTGTAATTGAATTGTTGACTTTGTTGTTTGGGAATTTCTGTTTAGTTTGGCAGGTGTTTTGTTATTTTGTCAACCTTACGGGTTTGAGTTTTTTGGGATAATTTAAGTTTCAGGTGAGCTTATTCTATCCTTAATGGTGAGCATGTAGCTTATATTTCTATGCTTTGTGGGCGTGTGACCCTATTTATGTGATTGTTGGGCATTGTAGTCCATTTTTCATTTCTTTGTGGATGTTCTGAGCGGGTAGCTCCGATAGAATTGTAACGTTAGGTTCAGGACCTTAGAGAATATAGGAGAGACTCTGCCGAAATTTTTTATGCCATGTGAAAGACAGAATGATTTGACATTCTCCTGACCATGCCAAACTGAATAAGAGAAAAACTAAATTTTCCAAACCATGCCCGAGTAGACTGCTTTAAACCATATAAAGACTTTTTCAACTTGCAAACTACCTGCCCCTTAGCAACAAATCCACGAGGTTGTAATTTCTTGGACCCAAATCCCGTGACAAATGCATTCACATATTCCGTCGAATGCAGTTGTGCTACTAGAGTGAGAACAAGTGATTATTAAATTTTGGCCATTGGGAGGTTATTTTGACACTTTTGTTAACCGAGTCTTTGCCTTTAGTTGTCAAGCCATGAGTATTTTTTATGACTCTACGACAACCTAATGTGAATTTCCTCGGGAGAAGGGAATGCCTAAGAAAACATATTGTGCAGACATCTCCTTTTTCATATTGTGCAGACATCATAATCCCCTGAAGAAGGGAATGCTAAATCCCAAGTGTCCTACTCCATAGCCTGTTCCCAACTTGCATGGGATAATGCCTCCTAGATATTCTGAGGAATAGAAACTTAGGACAAGGAGGAAATAAAGGCAGTTATATAAGATAATGTGGTGATAAAGAAATACAAGATACGTAACAAGACAGTTAGTGCTGTAGTGTATTGTCTCTTACCCTTCCTAAGGGCAATAGGAAGATCAAGATCAGAAGGTGGATTAGTTGCAAGGCAGTGGAATCTTGAGGAGTAACCGCAACTGGGTCAGAAGGAGGTCAGCGCATGTACACCTGTAGTGCCATAGTCGTGGGCATCAAGAGTGGCGCAGAAGATGGTTGAGAATCTACGAAAGGCACCGGAGAAATGGAAAGAGGTACATGAAGAGGAAGTACTTCAGTAATAGACTGCCTAGCTAGTAAAGAAAGTTGTAGTCACAAAGAATGTCAAGTCCAGCAACACAAAGACACGCAACTTAGGAGAGTAACAACGATACCTTTTTTGGACACGAGAGTATCACGAAAAACACAATTGTCAGATCGAGAAGATAATTTGTCTCTACCAGGGGATAATAGATGAACAAAAATTGTACAACCAAAGACACAAGGTTGAAGATTATAGAGGACATCACGAGGATGAAGACTATAGAGGACATCACCGGGAAAGACAATGGAAAAAGGGGGCCTTACCATGAAAGCAATATGACAACATGTGCTTAATAAGATAACAAGCAGTGAGAAGTGCGTCGTCCCAAACTTGTAGGGGAACTTTGATATGAAGTAAGAAGGAGGAAGACTATAGAGGACATCATGAGGAAAGAGAATGGAAAATGGGGTCTGATCATGAAAGATAGACGATGACATGTGATTGATAAGATAACAAGAGGTGACAACTGCGACGTCCCAAAATTGTAGGGGAACCATCATATGAAGTAACAAGGTACGTGCAATCTCAAGTAAATGTCTATTCTTCCGTTCAGTAACACCATTTTGTTGAGGCGTATGTGAACAAGAAGATTGATGGAGCATGCCGTTAGTGGATATGAAAGATTGAAAGGCAGCGGAGAGAATTCTTTTGCATTGTCACTCCTCAATATCTTAATAAGAACACCAAATTATGTTTTGATCTCAACATTAAACGAAGTAAAAATGAAACATAATCTAGGACGATCTTTCATTAAAAATAATCAATGAAAGTGATAAAATACTTGAACCCCATTTCGGAGATGACAGTCCGGGACCCCAGACATCAGAATGAACCAAATCAAAAGGTGCAGGTGCACATTTATTGCTTCGAATTGGAAAAGAAAACCTACAATATTTTTCTATTTGACACGATTGACACTCTAAGCTCTTAAGATTAGAAAAACTAGGAACCATCTTCTGAAGACTGCAAACCTTGATGTCCTAAACGACTATGGATTTGTAAGAAACCAGACTCAGCCACCAGTAGCGATGCAGATGGAGGTAGCTAGGGCTGAGCATTCGGGTCAACTCGAACCGAACCTACCCGACCTGGAATTCTTAAGGTCAACCCGAACCGAATATCTTTAGACCCGGACCGACTCGAATTTCATTTCGACTCAAACCGACCCGAACTAACTAAAATTCGGATCAGTTCGGGTTGGTTCGGGTTGACCCGAATAACAGCACAAATTATTTTTATTCAACACCAATTCGGATTCGGGTCCGTTTGGGTCGACCCAAATAGTTGTAACATAAATATTTTGTTTAAAAAGAAAGAATTAGCACATAAAAACCAACGAAAACTAATTAAAATGTGACTCGTGATGATAATTCGGGTCCAAACCGAACCGACCCGAAATTCGACCACCGAACCCGAATCGAATTATATAAACCCGAACTATTAAAATGTTGACCCGAACCAAACCCGACCTGAACTGAACCCGAAATTTTGGCTTTGTTCGGGTCGGTTCGGTTCGGTTTTTCGGGTAGGTTCGGGTAATGTTCAGCCCTAAGTATAGGCAGCTGATATAATCCATGGGATCCATGCGCTGCACCTCACCTTCTTAGTCATACCCTGGATATATACAGAATCAGAGGTAAATGTTACTGAACAGTTCAAATATCTGGTAAGTTTACTTGCAAACATAAACTCAAGGGAACTTAGGTATGTAGAAGACATTGGATGTAGGCAATACGGGAGTAGGAACTACATTATCAACGATCCACTAATGATAGTGAGCCATTAGCAAGTGTCACCCTTCCACTAATGATAGTGAGCCATTAGCAAGTGTCACATTGATAGAAGAGGAAGGCCTTAGTGAGACGGGAGAAAAACAATATTAGCAGTGTAAGGGATGTGATGGATATCCATGCAGTGCATAACATGTCTCTCTCATATGTCAACTTTCCCACAATAATCACATTTGGGACGACACATCCTCGTCCCCCACGACTACCTTCACTCCCACACCCTCCCTCCCCTTGCATCCTCCTGGGACAGATTGAACAGCAAGAGCAGAACGATAAACCTGGGATTTTGTAGATGGTGTAGATGTTGCGGAGGCACGTAGCATCCTCATATAACTGTTAAATAAGGAGGAAATGGATGTTCCCCCTAATATCTGAGTCTTGACATATCCGACAACCGGACAAACAGTGTAAAGGAACGTAATCATCAAGAGCTTATTAATACGATCCTGCATGACACAAACATCTAGACTAACTTGAAGGAGATCTCTGAAAATCCATTGCAAAAGCTTTAGAGAGAGCGATATGCATGATCATATTGTAATCACACATGCGAAGCCGAAATAGTTGTCCAATAACCTCATATGCTCGTCAAACCACTGCGGCTAGATGATGAGGAGATGACAGCAGTGGCGGTTGGGAAGATGATGAGGTGTGCGCTGGCGGTTGGGGAAGATGACAGGGGCAACGGCTGTAGAAATTGACAGTAGCGGCGGCTGTCTTACTAGAGCTTCAATTATGGTTAAGGATTAATTTCTTAATTAGGGCTCTAAAACCATGTTAGTGTGAGGGAAAAGATTAATTAGTGGTTGCCCTTTCACCCATTTATATATAAGGATACATACATTTTACATAGTCACATATCTATATATAACAAAATGCATATGCAATTTGTTTATAATTTACCTCATTTTTGGCAATATTTGTTGCTATTTAATTAGATAAGATCAGGAAGAAGACCGGATGGAGTTTCTCGGGTTGTTGATTCCTGCTCCCATGGCTTTAAGGAGAACAAGACAAGTGATAATTTACAGTAGTGATTCTGTCAAGAAGGTTCAAGATGCATCGGTTAAATACTTTTGGGAGGTACGACCTTTTCCAAAGTTAGGAACAAACATTATTATTTTATTCGATTAGATAAAGCAACTCTGTAAGACTATAGGGTAATGTTCTTGTTTATTAATGATGATTTTATTTTTTCTTTTCTAGCTAAAGAGAGATGCCACTTTTTTAAGCATTTAAACTCTTAGTGAATTAACCTATCCAATTGAACTTTGATCTTCTTATGACATTTAATTTTAAAGAGTCTTTAGGCATTTCCTGCTGGATCTGGTTCTACGGATCGCACAACTTATATGTTCACATATGTTGAAGCACAACCAGGGGCCCCAAAGTTGGAAGATCTATTGGAAGATTACTGGGACCTAATGCCAGGTTACCAGGTGTTTTCATGATGCATCTCTCTCTCTCATTCGTATGGTAATTTCTAACTTCTTAAAGGAGTCACTTTTTAACATCTACTTCCCCCCCCCCCCTTAACGAGACCTATTCCCCTCCCTCTATTTGAGAGGGAAATATCTAGCATCACAATCAATTGTTGGATTTTGTGTAAATTATATTAGTTAATCACGTAGATATGACACTTAATCGGATCCCTTTAACTTCGTTTTTGCAATATTCATGATAATGAGCTTTTTATCGCCATGTAACTCCTAATTAATTCAGAATTATGTATGTCGACATCTTTATAGAACCATATTTCAGATGCATATTGAAAAGAACATTGATGTTTAAAAATGCTTTGAAAAATTAAAGAATATAACTCATACTTAATCATTATTTCAAGTATGCATAAATAGCCGTCTATGCTGATGTCAGTAGATTGAGATTCTAGTTGTCGGCTTCCTTTGCATATGTCATTGCGAACTTTTGTAGTCCATTTATGTCTGGTCTGACAAACTTTCAATAATGAAGGGCAAATATCAGACCTTTAAAAAAGTTGAGTTATAGCGCTTATCTCACTATAGAAACGATTTGTTGCTTGACTTGCTTTGTGGAAATCGTAATATCACTAGTAGCAACTACTCAATCAATTGCTTCTTTCTAGTCACTTCCTGATCAAGTACATTAGTTGTAAATTAGGAATGGCTTGCAATTTTAGCCTCCTGTGTGGGTGTTAGGAGATTGATGATGGAGATTGGGGAGGAAGCAGAAGAGGAGCGAGCGGAGTGGCAGAAATAGAAATCCTTTTCAGGGAGTACGTCTTGATGAAATAGAAATCCTGCGCGACATTTCGGAATATTTCCAACTTATAAGGACAGGTAATTTAGAGCAAGTGCTTTATTCAGCATGGTAGAGTATGAATAAGATATGATGTTCTACATTTTTATTCTACTATCAGATGCTGTAGCTTGGAGTAAAAGTAGTCATTAGAGACATGCTTTTGGAAAGAGTATCTTTCTTATTTAGCCCTAGGTTCCTTTACTGGTGGTTTAATTCATATAAAAATCTAAAGAGGATTGGTCTTATAGCCATGTTTACTTCACACCATGTTTACTTCACATGGTTTATGTCAGTTCAGCTAGATTTGGATTCATACGTGTTTGTGAAGTAGCTAAATCAACAAGATAGGAGATCTTAATAAGTTATACGTCACGGATTACATGTATCAATCCTTACACAGTGCCACAGTATTAGTGGTTCATAAAATAGAATATCATCTTACAAGATCAACTATAAGGATGGTTCGTAGCCAAAAAAACTTCTTCCTGGTACAAGGAATTATTCCTGTATGAAAATAAGGTATCCTTCACCACTTTCCTTATTTGCTACAAGCCAACTAAGAAGTTCCGTGGGTTGGTTATTCCCACAAACTTCATCATTTTGGAGCAACCATTAAGCAAAGGAGGATCTCCTTGTATAGCTTCAAAATGGATATCCCGTCTTCTCTTGTGATCGGCTCCATATCTGCCTCCAATTGCTTTCCTACCTAGTGGATGATTTTATTTAGCTGCAAAATTAGTATGTGAAGTAATGGGTAAAGCGAAATAACAAAAAACATTGCACCTGGGTAGCTTACAAAAATATTAGAGGCTTATGATGAACATCATCTCACTGGTTGGATCATAGAGAATTAGAGATCGTATGAGTCATAACATCTTATAGAAAGAACAATTCCGAATTTCTACTTGAAAGCACTCCACGTCCAGAACTATTTATTCAACACCTCTGTATTTATTTCCTCTTGCTTCCCTCTATATACAGCTCAGCCCATCCTTCTATAAAAGCAAGAACTTCTTCAACTTTTTCTTTTATATTTGTTAGATAGCCAAACCAAGAGCTTTCTAAAGTTGTTCCGCATGTGAGATGGAAGAACCCATCACACAATACAATAGGATGGGCACATTTTTTTCAATCAATGCCATGATCATGGATCTTCCGAGTCGTTTTTCCATGTTAAGATCAACCCTCTTCTCTATACTGGTAAATTGTTGTGATGTGCATAATTTTGTTTTCTTTTTTTAATTTAATAAACTAGTTAAAAAATTATGTTTTTAAAAACAATTTTTTATGTATAGAAAACTGGGTCACCATTTAGAAAGGTGGCTTGGTTCCAGCATTTAAGGGGCATTTGCGTACTGCCACGCTTGCAAAGTCGCCAATCTAATAGGAAAAGATGCGAGATCGTCACCTAAAGCGGTGACCTCGCATAATGAAAAAAAAAAGTGACACCATGTCGCTATTTAAAAGACGAACCACCTGATGTTCAATTTTAAAAAAAAAAAAAAACAAAAGTCGCAGCAGGTCGCCACTTATAGCGGAGACCTGTTGTGAGGGTTTAAAAAACTTTTAAAACTTAACTTCTTCAGTCTAAATGGCATACTATGTAGTTCCCGATTTTCTTCTATTTTTTATCAAATCATGAATAAAACAAGACATTTTTTATTTTTTTGTAAAAATATCGATAAGTGTGCCAATTGTACGCCAAAGTAGTCAAGACGATGTGTTGAGATGAATTGTTATTTTTTGTGTTTTGTTTTATAATATTTACTATTTTTCAGCCAAATTGGAAGCAAAATGAATTGTAAGCAAACTTTAGTTCCTCATAACTATCAATAAACATACCAGTTCGTTTCTCGTAGAAGTTGGAAAGACACCTAAATAACAACTTGTTATCTTCTATGTCTTTGTTTTTATAATATTTAATATATTGATAAACAGAGACACAGAAGTAGTTAGTCATTATTCAAACGTCGTTCTGACTATTATGCCAAAGCTTTTTGGCACGATAGCTGATTTTTTTTCTTTTTTTGAATAATCTTGAACTGAAAATTTGTGGAATAAAGTAAAATATACCACCTTTTAGGTTATCATGTGCTTAAAAATATTAAATATTATGAGAAAAGAGACACAAAAGATAAAAACCGTTATTTAGGTGTCATTTTTTATTACTAAAGCAAAACATTTGGCACGCTTATTGATAATTTTCCATAAAATTTTGATTTGAAAAGCTGTAAAAAAGATAACAAATACCATATTGTGTTCATCATTTGATAAAATAATATTAAAAGATATCAAATTGGAGCTATGTAGTATGACGTTTAAGAGTAAAGAAGTTAATTTCAAAATAAATGTTTTTTAATTGAACTATCAGCTCGCTACTTACCATGGCGACCTACAAGATTTTTTTTTTAATTGAACTTATGATAGTTCGCCACATTAAATAGCGACCTGCAATGGTTTTTGTTTATTCAAAGGTTTAAGGTGACGTCTCCTACCGAGTTTTAGTAAAGTCCAAACTCGAGACTTGCCTCGTGCTGATCAGTAAATTTTGTTATTTTTATACTATTTATAAAAAAAAATGAAAATAGAAAATTAAGCTAGGCAGCTTGAACAGTTGGCCGCCCCTTACGTTAAAGAAAAGGGAATCATCTTCTTCCTTGCTTATGCGAAGAAGAAGAAAAGGGAAAAAAAAAAGAAAGGCCTAGGAGGGCGAGAAGATGGAGCGGGAGCTTAAGGGAGGAGTGGGTGAGATGGAGATCTCCGTGGTGGCAGTAGCGGCTTCTTCTCTTCTTTTTCATTCTTATTTTTATAAGCACTTTCATGCTGTGCCATGCTAGTCAGCTCAGACGGACTGGTCGTCCGTGCTAGTGTTATTAAAGGCGAAAGGCGCTCTAAGGCGCCAAGGCGCTCTCGAGGCGCTCGCCTAGGCGACATGAGACGCTAATGCAAGTTTATCATGAATATAGAACTAGGATAAGAGAAAAATAATGAAACTAATATCACATCATACTTTAAATTCTTCAAGGGTTTCAACAAATAAGATGCATGTCAAATTCATAACATAAATACAAAATAACATAGAACTTACAAAATAAAACAAAATATAAACATTCCAAAAAGAAAACTTATGCATATTAAACATTCCAACAAGTTTTTTAAAATATAAAGTTACTCAACCTACTAACATTCAATGTCCAAATAGAGAACTA
This sequence comes from Xerophyta viscosa, assembly GCA_002076135.1. Taxonomy (NCBI): domain Eukaryota; kingdom Viridiplantae; phylum Streptophyta; class Magnoliopsida; order Pandanales; family Velloziaceae; genus Xerophyta; species Xerophyta viscosa. The sequence goes on along the minus strand of MJHO01000386.1, from coordinate 40,474 downwards.
AGCAAAATATAACAAAATACGGGATTATCTAATTATATTCTTAATCAAAAGTATCTTTTGCATCATCTAAACATTTATCTTCACCATCATTGCATAGATAACCTTTAATCCCTTCTTAGGGTCTTCCGAGTTAGTTTTTCTTCAATTCTCATCCCTTAAAGTTTGAAGCCTTTGCTTTTCCTTTACTTTTTTTGAGATTGTACCTGGACATGACTTCTTGTTGCTCTACTTAAACTTGCTCCTCTTGCCCTTACCACATCTCCCCAAATCAAATTGTCATCCTCAAAAACCAATTCATCTTCTGATTGGATTATAGCATCTTCTCTCCAACTATCCATTCATTGCTATCATCAATATCATACAATTGAATAGGATCAATAACATCTCGTAAATCATATCGAGCCTTAAGCGCTTGATTATACTTGACATAGACCAAGTCTTGTAATAACTTGATAATTCAAGCATTTATATTTTCTTTCATTTGTTTTTACTTTTTTACTCTTCATTTAAGTTTTTTTCAACCCTTAAAAAAGAAGGGTAAAAATGGCACATTATTCTTAACTCACTATTTTCTTACATATAAGCAAGGCGCTCGCCTAGGCGCCAGGGCGAGCGCCTTAGTAGCGCCTTACTAATACTGCCTCGCCTTGACCTTCTTAAGGCGCCCGGGCCTCGCCTCGCCTCGCCTTAGCGCCTAGGCGAGCGCCCGGGCGCCTTTTAATAACACTGGTCCGTGCCGACAGATATGGCCCTGTACGGCCATAAAAAGGTTGTTCCTTCCATCTTTGCCAAGGTCCGGTACATCGTGTCGTCCAGTCCCTAAAACCATGGTTTTATCATTATCCGAGATCATTACTTTTTGATTAAGCGGCGACCTCATGTCTCATCTATTAGATTATACTTAAAAATCAATTTTAATAGTATAATTTCTACATATTTAAATTACACAAATATTTTGCATGATCAAGCTGTTGACTAAGTCATTAGTTTAAGGGGGGTCGGGTTATCAATCGATAAATAATAAAACATGGCTACATATTGTGATAGTCACTCTTCTTTGGCAGGTTTACCCAACATGTCTTGTTTGGTAGGTGACTACTCCAGATAAGTTATTTAGATATGCTACTTGCTAGCATCACTATTCTAAAATTTTGGAACAAACTGACCTGCTCAAATTTGCTTGCTAGGCTTTGCATACCTGCTATCATCCACAAAGACCTGCACTTGCATGTTTGTCTTAGATTTGAGGCATATGGTTTCTTTGCTCATTTTTTTTCCATCTCATGTACATGATAGTATTTCTTAAGTGTGAGATGTCAAAAAATACAATTTGTATTGTACAGGAGGTAGTCGAACCACTAAGGGATGCCAAGTGTCGGGTGGAGAGCACTTGAAGGAACGTTACAAATCCAAGATAAACTATGAGGTGTTGGACACCATTGCAACCATCTCTCTTCTTAGCTCACTAAAGCCTCCACCGCTATGCTATCTCTTTGGCTATTCGCCAAGACTACACAACTGTCACTTGACCTCTCCTTTTGAGCCTATCTACAGTGCTACTCACAATCCATGGGTTCCAAGACAGGAATAGCTTTGGAGTGCTCTAAACCAATGCTTCAATGCTTTTTCTTTTTGCCATTAGTTTCTATCCAAAGTGCAGAATGTTTCCCTAACTGCTAGATAATCAAAGGCCACAAACTTGGGGCTTAGCATGCATGCAGGCGACAATAGGGACTGTGAGCCAAACAACTACAGGGTGGAATTGATGTCTGTTGCCTGCTGCGCATCATATGTCTGCTCCTTTGATCAAACCTGCATCTAAGTTTCTTTTCGATCTGATTTAGAGATGTGAAATAACTTAGTTTAGATGTCCTAAATCTTCTTTTATATGTGATTTTCTTTTTATATATATGGATAAATAGATAAAAAATTTGAAAGATAACTATGTAAGGCATGCAGTATTCAACAAGTTATGTGTATGATGCTGTATTTGTAATGATAAGTGTGGTAGATTTATTGTTGGATAGGAAGTTGTCAATTTTAAATTGATGCTGGCAATATCACAGACTCAATGGTTGACTATATTTTGTGCAGTCCATTGTAAGCTGCATATGATGGGATCGTACAGGTAAAGTTTATGCTGCCTTAAAGAAAATGTTTATCCTCAATAGAGAATGATTATGGATTGTGTTACAGATGGTCCATTCAGGTTGGTGATGCCAGTGGCATTCAGTTACCAGTTTCTTTTGGAGGCTTTGGGAGCATGACTCGGCATTTAAGCAGAATCTCAAATGGTATATTTTAGTCAAAATTTACTGCAGCACAAGCATGAGTTCTACAGTACACACGTGTTTGTGTAATTCCTTTTATGCTGTAGACAATAATTGTTTCACAGCTTCATTCAAAATTTTGAAAAATTGGAAGCTACGAAATTAATGTTGTTTTCAAACATTCGAATTTTGAAGCCTGTTCTGAATTATGTATGATACGTTTCTGTTAAAACATGAGATCTCCTAGCTCAATGGGTGGAAAATGCGTCAGTATACTCTTGGATTTACCTATTATGATGGTTGCACAAAATGAGCCAGTTGGACATGGTTTCCCCATGACAGCCTCCAAA
>MJHO01000386.1:20902-34296 GCA_002076135.1 Xerophyta viscosa | reverse complement strand
CTAAGCTAGAGAGGGAGGAGAGATCTAGGGGAAGCTCACCTAGGACACCAGAGCTCGGGCTCAGAAGGAAGAGTTATGAAAATAACTCCCAAAACGCGTAAGTATCGAACTTAATCGCGCCCACCCGCCAAGTTTCGGTCGACCGATAACACAATCGGTCGACCGAAAAACTCGGCCAACTCAAAAACAAATAAGCCACGAGCACGGCCCTAACGCGCGACGAACCCCGCACTCGCACAACACTCCAAACTACAACTAGCTCGATTCAAACCCAAACAAGTATGCATGCACTTCATGCAAATGCAAGGTCAAACACAATGCAAAAATAAACGGACCCGGACACGGACCTCACACTGAAGACTAGCAACATTCATTGACTTTTTCAAAGTATGGCATAACTGCTTTACTGCAGTAGCTTCTGAGGCATAATTCGAACACTCCTCCTTGCCGTTGAAGCTACAAACTCCCAGCTTGTTTCTCAGCACATCAAATTTGACTTTAGACAAAGCTTTGGTGAACACATCTGCAACTTGCTCATCAGTTCTGCAGTACACCAATGAGACTTCCCCTTCTTTCTGAATTTCTCTAAGAAAGTAGAATTTGATCTTAAAATGCTTCGTCTTGCCATGAAACACTGGATTGGAAGAGATTGATATGGCTGCTTGATTATCAACAAATATATGTGTTGGTTCTTGCTGCACAAAACCCAAATCTTGTAGTATTTTTCTCAGCCAGGTTGCATGATTTGCTGCTGCTGTTGCAGCAACAAATTCAGCCTCTGCAGTGCTTTGAGCAGTAATTTCTTGCTTCTTTGAACACCAGTTGATCACACCTGATCCAAAACTGAAACAGAAGCCAGTTGTACTCTTCATATCATCAACAGATCCTGCCCAATCACTATCAGAAAAACCAATCAGTCTAAACTGATCACATTTTGCATACTTAATACCATAATTAACAGTCCCTTTGATGTATCTCACAACACGTTTTGCAGCCTGCATATGTTCTTCACTTGCACAATGCATGAATCTAGACAAGAGGCTCACAGCCTGCACAATATCAGGTCTAGATGCAGTGAGGTACATGAGACACCCGATCAAACTTCTGTAGTGAATTTCATCCACTTTGACAGCACCATCATCCTTGCAGAGCTTCACTCTAGCCTGCATGGGAGTATCTGTTGGCTTGCAACCTTCCATATGGAACTTTTTCAGGATCTCCTTGGCATACTTGCTTTGACTGATGAAAATCTCATCCCTTTGCTTCTTCACTTCCAGACCAAGGAAGTAAGTCATCAATCCCAAATCAGTCATCTCAAACTCCTTAAGCATTTCAGATTTAAAATCATCAATACGATCCTGATTGTTTCCTGTGATCAACAGATCGTCAACATAAACAGAAACAATAGTAAAGTTAGTGCCAGATTTCTTCACATACAAAGTTGCTTCACTTAAGCTTTTGATAAAGCCTAAGTTGATCAAATGATCATCAATTCGACTATACCAGGCCCTTGGTGCCTGTTTGAGGCCATACAAAGCCTTCTTTAACAAGTACACCTTCTCTTCATGACCTTGCACAGCAAAACCTTCAGGTTGTTCAACATAAATTTCTTCATTCAGGAAACCATTCAGAAAAGCAGATTTTACATCAAGTTGGAACACCTTCCACCCCTTTTGAGCTGCCATTGCAAGCAATAACCTGATGGTGTCAAGCCTGGCCACGGGCGCAAAGGTTTCTGAAAAATCCACACCAAAAACCTGTGCATATCCTTTCACAACAAGCCTAGCTTTATGCTTGTTCACAGATCCATCGGCATTGAGTTTTGTCCTGAAAACCCATTTTACACCAATGACTTTCCTGTCTAAAGGTCTTTCCACCAGCTTCCATGTATGATTCTTTTCAATCATCTGCAGTTCTTCTTGCATAGCTGCAATCCATATCTGCTCCTGCATTGCTTCTTGAACATTTGCTGGCTCCATCACAGCAACATTGCACCTTGCATAGATGTCTGTGAGTAGTCTTGTTCCTCTGACTGGCTGCTCATCAACATCATCTTCACTAGGCTGTGGTCCTCCAGAATGCTGGCTTGCTCCTCCTTCATTCCAGTCCCACTGCTCATCCTCCATAAAGACAACATCTCCGCTGACGATGATCTTCTCAGATTGAGGTTGAAAAATTCTATAGGCTTTTGAGGTGCTGCTGTAGCCTATGAATATTTCGGGCTCAGATTTTTTGTCCAATTTGTCCCTCGTAACCTGTGGAATGTAAGAGAAACAAAGACAGCCAAAAACTTTCAAATTTGACAGAGAAGGTTTATAACCAAACCATGCCTCATAAGGAGTTATTTTGTTGAGAACTCTTGTAGGCAATCTGTTCAACAGAAAAGCAGATGTTTTTGCTGCCTCTGCCCAAAAAGTTTTAGGCAGACCCTTCTCATGCAGCAGGCAACGAGTCATCTCCATAATAGTTCTATTTTTCCTCTCAACAACACCATTCTGCTGAGGTGTATATGGTGCAGTGAGCTGATGCTCTATCCCTGCCTCCTCACAGAATTTGTTGAACTGGTCTGATGTGTACTCCTTTCCATTGTCAGACCTTATAATCATCATCTTGCATCCACTCTGGTTTTCCACCCAGGACTTAAACCTCCAGAACACATTTGCCACTTCAGATTTGAACCTGAGAAAATAGATCCAACACATTCTTGTTAGATCATCTATAAAGGCAATATAGTACTTACTGCCTTTGAGAGATTGCATTTTGTAAGGTCCTCCAAGATCAGTATGCACCAACTAAAGCTTGTTTGAGACCCTCCAGGCCTTTTGTGGAAAGGGCAGCCTATGTTGCTTGCCGTACTGACAAGCTTTGCAATTTGAGAAGTTGTCTTCCATCGGATCCAAGCCTCTTGCCATTTTATGCTTCTCCATCAACAAGATAGCGGAATGGTGAAAATGTCCTAGTCTCTTATGCCAGAGATCAGTGACTCTCACGGAAGCTTGATATGCAGCCTGCTCCTTATCCATCAAGTCAAGTGAAAAGCTCTTCCCTTTCATCTTGACAGAAAACACTTCCAGACCCTCTGCATCCTTGATCACACAAGTTCTGTCTTCAAAAAATATATTAAATCCCTTTTCAACTAATTGACCAACACTCAAGAGATTTTGATCAATCTCTGGAACATACAACACATCAGAAATCACTTTAACACCAGTAATTGTTTCAATTGCGACAGAACCTTTACCTTTGACAGATATAAACTCTCCATTCCCAACTCTTACCTTGGAAATGGAAGTTCTGTCAAGTTGCTGGAAGAGTTCAGCATTATTGGTCATGTGGTTTGTGCAACCACTATCCACTAGCCAAGTCTCCCCTTGATTGCTGGTTGCATAGCAGGAAGCTACAAAAAGTTGCTCCTCCTCCTCTTGATTCAGAACTTGAGCCTCGTTAACTTGCTATCTTCCCTTTTGCTTGCAGATTCTTTCTTCATGTCCCATCTGATTGCATTTGTTACATTTTGCATCAGGTCTGCTCTAGCACTTGGTGTGATGGTGGTTGGTTCTGCCACAATGCTGACAAGGAGGATAAGTTACTCCTTTATTGCTGTTGTTGCTGCTTGCACCTGCAACATGATTGCTTTTGTTCTTTCTCACTTTCCTCTTTTTGCCTTTGCCTGATCCCTGATTTTGCTGAATTTGAAGTTTCGCTTGCATTGCTCCTTCAAGTGTTCCTTCATCTCTGAGTTGCCTTCTTTGTTCATGAGCCTCCAATGCATTTAGAAGCTCTGCTAGAGTGATCTCTGTGAGGTCTTTAACTTCCTCTAGTGCAGAGATCTTGGCCTCAAACCTCTCTGGTAATGTAACCAGCAGCTTCTCGACCACCCTGCTATCAGGCATCTTTTCACCGATGAGCCTGAGTTTGTTGACTATCTCTAGCAACCTGTCTGCATACTCCTTTGCAGTCTCGGAGTCCTTCATCTTCTGTAGCTCAAAATCCCTCCTGAGATTCAAGACCCTCATGCTTTTTGTTCTTGCATTGCCTTGAAACTCATGTTTGAGATATTGCCAGATTTGGAAGGCTGTTTCCAGGTTCATGATCCTGGTAAACAAAGTTTCAGACATAGCTGAATATAAGCAGGTTTTGGCTTTGTACAACTTTGAAGTTTTCTCCTTGTGATTCTTTATCTGCTGCATTGTAGAATCTTCTCCAAGTGGTGGAACAACTAGTTCCTCTACCACGACTTCCCAAAGATCCCAAGCTTGCAGATATGCTGTCATTTTGACAGCCCACCACTGGTAATTATCTCCAGTGAAAATAGGAGGTGGAACAGGAGAAAAAGTATTTGAGGCCATTTGTGTTTGATACACACTCTCAGCTCACTCTTGGATTACACACAGATCCCTTAAGAAAAACAGCTCTGATACCAATTGTAGGTTTTAAAACAATAAAACTGGAATAACACAATAAGAGATTGGAATTCACGTTTAATTTGATTAACTAGAGATGCTTAAATACATGCAGAAAATAACTGAAAAATAAACAGATGATGATCATGTGATGATCATGGCTCCAAAACGTGAGCAAAACAGTTACTAATTTGACTGAAAAACAGAAATAGAAATATGCTTCCACTACTCCTAAAGAATAGGACTTCAGTTGCCCACCACTACTTCAGTAACTTAATCCTGAAGACTAGCAACATTCATTGACTTTTTCAAAGTATGGCATAACTGCTTTACTGCAGTAGCTTCTGAGGCATAACGTCAGGGTTGCTAGCAGATTCCTTCTCTGGAGACAATTCCTTCAACGAGAAGCAATTTAGGTAAGAAGGCTTATTCTTAATGTAACATTTCCAGAGCCCGAGTCATGAAAAAGTCTGACAGGAGAATAGGCAACGTCATCTGAATTATGCTCACTCTCACCGTTATCCGTCTCAAGTCAAAGAAAAGCGAAATAATTTTCACTCTGTTTTAAAAAAAATGGAAATCTCATTTTTACTTTGAACTAAGCAGGCCCTAACTGCTGTCCCTCATTTTCCTTATTTTTGTTCTAAATGTCCACAAAACTTGGAGATAAATAGAAATACTCCACATATAATTTTCTCACGTATAACTCACTAACGAAATTCATAATTACAGTATTTTAAAAATTAAACTCTAAAGTTATAATAAAATATATAATTTCAGAGTTTGAAGTATTTTAAGAATTAATCATCAAAATTAGTAGTTCAGTTACTGATTGATTTTCATAAGCTCAGTTACTGATTGATTTATATAAGCTTTTTTTATGCATATTTAACTTTTTAAAAACAAATTGAACTACAAAATTACGTAAGTTAGTGTTCTACAATCTCGCAAGATTATTCGAAAAAATTAACTATGGATATTGTTTCCATTAATGAAGGTGCAAGTATGTCACCTTTACCTGAAAAGATATAAAGCTTTTTCATATACTTCTAGAGACCTCCCTACAAATATAAAGTTGTTTGAAAATACATTTGGAGGCTGCATGGAGATATTGTTGCTAAGTAGGGGGCGCAAGATTGATGATCAATGCAGTAGAGAGGGACTATCACAAGTTTAGATGTTAAAAATGGAAGATGAGTGTAATTCATGACAGAGCGTAACACGACGAAGAACAAAGAACAGAAGGTGGAGATTATGGGGTTAGACGTTGTTGTAATTGAATCAAATAATGCTAAGTTCTAAGGGTGTATTTGGTTGTAACTTGTTAAATAGTTTGCAAATAGTTAATTGTAGAACAATCTATATTTGAGTCAAACGAAGTTTAGTCAAATATTTCTAACTCAAATTTAGCTTCTAAATAAGTAGCTTACCTGCTACATGGTTTAACATTTAATTACAAACTGTCGAGGGGATTATGCTGAGGATGAGACGAACTGAATACGCCATAGAGAAGTGGACACGTAAGAACAATGGAATATAGAGATTTACGTGGTTCAGGTAATCGCGTATGTCCGCGAGCAGTCACAGAAAGTATCTTATTAGGTAATAGAGAGAGTACATATATAGTACCTACTCCTAGTCTATACATCGAAAATATTCTTATAAAGCCGCTTAAAAATCCTAGATTACATATCTACTAAGATGATAACTAACTACGTACTTAAGGGATTCTCGATTTCTTTGATTGCCTCTTAATTCTGCGATTCCTTTTATGTATTGTTGAACATTTTTCTGCGCTTGGATATGAATGAGGTCTATTTCTACCTCTATCAGAAGCCCCATAGTTTGTGAGTCGTTTGGCAAACAGGTCCTGAATTGTTGTTTCCAGCTTGGCCTTCTTGTTTGCTGATTTATTAATGTTCGGTTGTACGGGTGTTTGGGTGCGTTGGTGTTCGGTTACCACAGGTGTACATCCGCTGGTCTTGAGAGCCGTTCACCTGAATTGTCATCCGACTGGTTACTCCAATAGTTATTTCTTTTTTGCTTTTACCTTTCTATCTTGTCATTACGCCTGCTGACGGTTGTTATCGCTGATGTTTGTATCTTTGTGTTCGTCCTTGCCCTTACTGTGTGCAATAACTTCTCCTTATTATTACTTCGGGAACATACTTCGCCTTCAGTATTTCATCTGATTTGTCGTTTTACGTCATTATGTCTGCTCCCATTTCCAACCACATCGAATTCGGGTGCAGATTTTCTATAAATATCACCGTCCTTCTTCCTTTTCTTGTTACACTGCCATATGTTTTCCCTTTGCCTGTTACTACCATAGCCATGCGTAGACCTTCTGATGCGGACACTCCCGACTTTTAAACTTTAGACTTTTTTTTTAGTTTGTTTTAAGTTTCTATTGAGTCTAGTTTGTAGTTATAACTAGGGTTGGCTCAGTTTGACTTAATGGGCGGTAGGATCCTTTATTCCCCTTGAAGACTGATCATGTTTCAATGGAGTTATTGGTATTTAACTAATTCAAACACCATGGAGAGGAGGATGAACGTGATTGAGTGATTGACCGAGTTATCTCCTTTCCCTACCTTCGAGTGCCTCTTCCTCTCCCTCTTGTCACTCTTCATCTTCCTCCATGGATCTTCTCTTTTTTGCTTCTTCTTGATTTGCTGCATCCGCAGCCCTACTTGTATCTTGTTAGAGAATTTGTATTTGACGAATCTTCACGGCAAATCATCGGCTGTTGTCCTGCTTTGAGTTACTTTCGGCCGATGGTTCTTCCTCTTCCTCTTATCTTGTTGTGGACTTTTCATCTTCCTCCTACTTGCTTGTTGTAACTCCTATTTCGAGACAACCGAGCCCTTTTGATTTAGAAAATCTAGTTTTATCTTTCTAACATCTTGTACTGGATGTGACTTGTTATATGAACTTTATTTAACAAAGTTACTTGCTAGTTTGTTATTGAATTCCATATCTTGATGGTTGTTTTCTTGCAAAAATTATCCTAAACATGTTTTCATTGTGACTGGGAATCAATTAGAACATTAGTTGTGAATGGAAATTAATTAACAAGGTTTTGAATGCCGTTTCGTGCCAAGTTTCGATAAATCTGAACCCGAGACGTGCCGAAACGTGCCGGGACGTGCCGACCGTGTCGATCCGTACTACTTTTCATTTTAAAATATTTGTAAATTATAAAAATATAGTATTTAAAAATAATTAGCAACTTTAAAAAAATATATAATTTTATAAATTTAGGAAGATACTACTGTGTAAATAATTGATGAAACACTAAATACCGATGTCCAAATCATGTATCAACAATATATATTATGTAAAAAATACAAAGAGGGTCGTGCCGGCCCTCCCCGTGCCAGACCGCTACATGTGCCACCCGGCATTTTAAACCTTGCTCTGAATTACATAACCATTAGCATTGGTCTTGCAAGACGAACGAGGGTTTGACTCTTGCTTGGGAGGCATGGTGGAAGAATGTTTTCAAGGAAGGTGATGCACAACGGAATGCTGGCACAATGTAAATGTGTTGAGTTATTTTTTTTAATTTTTTTTTTTAAATTTCTTTATTTTTTTTTACTTTTTTTAATTTCTTTTATTTTTATTTTTAATTTTATGTTTAGTTATTTTTTTTTCAAAATTTTTAATTTCTTTTTGTTTTATTTTTTTTTAAATTATTAACTATTTGCAATTGGCTCGATGATTTTATTTTCTGCTTGATTTAATCTAATTAAATTGAATTGATAACATATTATTTAATTTTTTAAGAGCAATTGGAAGAATATGAAAGAGATATGACAAGAAGAGCAGCTGTAATTTTAACATATCTTAGATCTGATTATGTAAATTAAAAAATAAATGCACCGATATATTTTTGAAGATATTTGTAGAATGACGGAACTTGTAATTTGGATATTTGTATTTTTACATAATATATATTGTTGATACGTGATTTGGACATCGTATTTATTATTTCATCAATTATTTATACAGTTATATCTTCTTAACTTTATAAAATTATATATATTTTTAAAGTTACTAATTATTTTTAAATACTATATTTTATAATTTATAAATATTTTTTAAAAATAAAAAGTAGTACGGATTGGTACGATCGGTACGTCTCGATATGCTTTGGCACGTTTTGAGTTCAGAATTTATCAAAATTCGGCATATCTTGCAATATCAAATGGGTAATGCTAAAAATCATGATACTATAACTTGAATTTAGTCCAAACGCGTATTTTTCTGCGTCTTGGGATCGGTTAAAAACAGATTACCGAGGCGCGAATAGTACGCGATCCGGCGGTTTTTCGGATTATAGGATCGGCATGTTTTGCTTTTTCCGTATCAAATTAGCGATGACCAACTTTTTGTCTTCTACGCTGGCATTTCTTTGCGAGGCCAAGTAGAAAATTTGCGATACTTCCGCGAAGAGAACAGAAGATGGAGAGGAGCAAACGGAAGCGGAAGCTCGCCGAGCTCAAGTACATCGCCAAAGCCCGACAAGCTCGCGCTAATCTCATAACCCTCCACGACGACGACGATGATTTCGCCGCCGCCGACGCTGAAGCTTCCACTACCATCTCCAGTCAAAACAACAGCAACTACAGAGATTGGTCATCTCTAACCGAGGCACTGCTTCTCCCCATCCTCTCCGACCTCCAAACTCTGGAAGATTTCTTCGCCTTCCGCGGTGTCTGTGCTCACTGGCGCTCCCTCTGCTCCCCTTCCCCTCCTCCCGCAGCTGTCCTCTCGCAGCGTCCACTCCTCCTCCTCGCCTCCTCCGCCACCGCCCAGTCTCTCTACGACCCCTTTGCGCGCCGCTTCTACCGCTCCCGGCTTCCCTGGGACACCTCATCCCGCTATGCTCTCTGTTATTCTCACTCCCAATTCATCACCACTTCACTCGGCCCCCGGCCCCGCATCATCCTCTACAATCTCTTCTCCGCCGCCATGACAAGGTTTCCCAGAGCTCCGCTTCCCTTTACTTCCGCTTTCCTCACACTCGACCCTGATTACTACCTCCTCGCCCTCCTCGATTTCCCCAATTCCACGCTGCAGGTGTGCCGCACCGACGACCGCCGGTGGGTAGTTCACCACTTGGCTGAGCCCGCACTTGATTTATTTAAAGATGTGAATCCGATCGTTTTTCGAAGTAAGCTTTATGTATTGAGCAAGAATTTGCACTTGGGTGTGATTGATTTGGACGCTGAACCGTCTATCAGATTGCTCGGGAATGCGCCGGAGCATGCCGGCAGTCAATGCACATGGCATCTTGCTGAATCAAGTGGAGAACTGCTGCTGGTAGCATTTCCCTGGTTTCCTGAGTACAGGGAATGCTTGCTATGGAGGTGGGATTTTGCGGGTCGTGGATGGGTAAAGATTCGTGAGTTAGGTGGACAGGCGTTGTTTATTGGGGATAGAGGCTTCGCTGGGTCTATTTGTCCTATAAAAGATGCTGTTAGAGCAAACTGCATATATTATGCTGGAAAAGGAGTCTTGGTTAGGTTAGTAGTTTTGTCTTTGGAGGATCAGAGGGCAGGACTTGAATATATTGATCCCCCCTGCTTGGATGGTAGCTCTGTGCCTTCCCCAGGTTCATGGGTATTGCCAAGTCTTAGCTGCTGAATCTATACCCAAATTAGAAGAATAAGCTTGAGAAGTGCTTTTTGGATTGCAACATATATACTGGGTAAGCCCACTGCAAGAGTTAAAATTTCTTCGCCATTTTACTTGTACCTTACATGTTTTATGTATGTCCTGACCTTTCCTTCACAAAAGGAGAAAAAAATAAGGTTTTTATTTATCAGCTCATCTAGAATGTACGGATCGGCACGGCACGGTCGCCACATCTCAAGTTTCGGATTTGCCGAAACTTTGGTCGGCAGGGCACGAAAAATCTTGATCTAAGTAATAAGATGGATTTTAGGATGTTCCAATTTTGTTTGAACGTGTATTGCTTCAATTACAATGAGTAACGTATGATTAAGCTTGCTAGTACATTTTATTCTTGAAGCCGGTCTGAACATATAAATCTTCGGACAGCCTCAATCTAGCTCAACTTATGTTTCTAGCACATTTGCATGAAGGCACGTGATAAACACGTGGCACGGGAGCATACATGCACCCTGTAGATTTTGCACCGGTTAGATTCTACCTTCTTGCCATCTTAACCGGTCGAACTGATGCTGTTCTTCTGACACTCTTTTGCCTTAGGAGTGGTACTTACTGCTGTTTTACTTAATGATTGGTTTTTACAAGCCAATCTTGATGTTAGTATTCGGAGTAGCAGTTCTGACAAGTTATACCCTCCTGTTCAACAATTCAAATTACTACTTCACCCATTCAAATTACTACTGAAAGGTGAGAGGAAGATAGACGGCAAGAGCTTGTGCAATGGGAGTGGGGTGATAAGATTCGTGATGGCCGTGTTGAAGAGAGGGGCAAAAAAGATTAGGGATATTTAGGAACAGCCTATCCGACGTACTTCTGTCCAAAACTCTTTGTAACTGTCCATTCAAAGAGATAATTTATTTCGCAGAGCAATCTGTTTGGCCTTCTGTCTCATGAAAATGGAACTTCGAATTTGAATCCCGAAGTCGCAATCTTTGCAAGTGCGGAGGGATTTATCCTTCTTTTATCCGATAAAAGATGAAAGAAGCTTTTTGTTTAGAGAAGACTTCTATTTTCTGACAACATAAGAGGGAATAAGATGTTGCTATTATTGTAATCTGAATAATTAACGATTGGATGCAGTGTATAACCGCCAATGGTTGCAAATGTTATTATCAAGTACTTTTGGAATTCAAGTTGAATTTCAAAATAACTTTATAGAATCTTCTAAAGATTCAAACAAAAAAATTATATAAAAATATATTTTAGTCGTTGCCCAAGTACCGTTCTTGACATTAAATATTTGAGGCTGCATAGATAGCCATACAAGAATGCTCACTAGTCCACTTCGTCCAATCTATTTTTTCTTATGTGGGTAACACAATATAAACACTAGAATTTTTTTTGTAGCTAATATAGAATTAAATAAAAAAACCATTCTTATAAGAGTTTTGTTCTATGTAAATTTTTATCTCATATAAATTGGTCTCCAGAATAGTTCTCTCATATATATAACTAGGGGTGTTCAAAAAAAAAAGCCGACCCAACCCGACCGGACCCGACCCGACCCAACCACCATATACACACACACACACACATACTATATATATATATATATATATATATTTATATATATATATATATATATATATATATATGGTATATGGTGTATGTGTTAATTATATTTATTTATATGTATAAAATATATACGTATATATTTTTTTATGATAGGAAATATTATATGAAGAACTCTTATATAGACTAAAAGTTCCACCAAATTTAACCTATAATTGATATGGGATAATTTCATAATTCTTACACTAATGGGCTTAGCCACTTAACCAATATAATAAAATATCTCACAAAATATTCCATATTATAAGGAACAAGTGTAGTAAGTTGTCTAGTCTATATAAGAGATCTTAGTGTAATAGATTTAATAATCAAAAAAAAAAATTATTCCTTATATATTACCATATAATATATAATATAAAATAAAAATAATTTTTAAAAAAAAAAATTAGACGCGATAAGACCCGATTAGATTCGACCCGACCCGATCGGACCCGAACTAGCTCGGGTCGGGTCGGGTCTTGGACGGGTCGGGTCTGACTAAGCGAAACCCGGGGAGGTTCGGATTGGGTCCGGGTTTGGCCGGACCCGGACCCGACCCGATTTTGAACACCCCTATATATAACACAGAAAATATTTTGAAAATCAACATAATATGTACATAATGCTGATAATTTCTTTTTCCAATCGTGGAAAAACATAATTATCAAAGGGGAAATCACAATCCTTCAATCTAAGAACAATGAAGTTAACATGTTTAGTCTAAGACCTAGGAGGTACGGCACGGGTGCATGATACGACACATACATGAATACGGCAATTTTTTTTTTAAAAAAAAAGGACAATGGTGCGGTTCGAACACATCGATAAATTCATTGTCGTCACTTCAATATATGCCATGCATATTCATATCGAAGGTGAAGTTCCAGATATCTTTCCATCTCTGGAGAAATGTATCCTAATTTGGTCATTTCAAACTTTCATAAACCAAAATTTGCAGCAAATAGTGTCCTAGCAGTTAAATGGCGTTCCATTTTCTCCATCGCACCTGCTCACATTTCCCAGTAGTAAAAAATAGGAAAATATTAAAGTTCTACAAAACATGTTATACTTAACATTCCAGTATCAGATAAGAAGTTGGATTGTGGAACAATGCATTGGTATAACGTAATCTAGACTTCCCTGTGAATAAATATTTCATGTTCACCAATGACGACCACGTAGGATATATGTGAGGTCCGTGTCCGGGTCCGTTTGTGTTTGCATTATGTTTGACTTTGCATTTGCATGATGTCCATGTATGCTTGGTTGGGTTTGAATCGAGCTAGTTGTAGTTTGGAGTGTTGTGTGAGTGCGGGGTTCGTCGCGCGTTAGGGCCGAGCTCGTGGCAGGCTTGTTTTTGAGTTGGCCGAGTTTTTCGGTCGACCGATTGTGTTATCGGTCGACCGAAACCTGGCGGGTGGGCGCGATTAAGTTCGATACTTACGCGTTTTGGGAGTTATTTTCATAACTCTTCCTTCTGAGCCCGAGCTCTCTAGGTGAGCTTACCCCTAGATCTCTCCTCCTCTTCTAGCTTAGATCTCACTGCTCCTCTCTTCCTAGATCTCTAGTCGATCTCCTCGAGTGGGTGACCCGAGATTTCGCGTTTTCTTGGCCTGGGGTGAGGTGATCTCGGAACTAGGGTTGCGTGGACTTGAGGTGAGCGGTTAATCACCAATGTGTGATCATGCTTGATGTTGTGATAGCATGAATTTCCCTATGCGGACTTTGTGATTGCTTGCG
>MJHO01000386.1:0-20164 GCA_002076135.1 Xerophyta viscosa | reverse complement strand
ATGCATGATGTAGGCAGTTCCAGAGGAGTTTCGGTCGACCGAAACATAAGACCGGTCGACCGATAACTCTCTGTAATGTGCAATTTGAAATAGGTTTAAATGATAATTAAAAATATTTTTTATGGTTTTAGGATCTCTTAGACATGTTTTTAAGAGGTTCTAAAGTTTCGGATCTTTTAGAAAAATACGGGTTTGGCCGGATTTTCGAAAACGAGATTTAAGGGTTTGAATTTATAAAAGTTTTAAATTCGGACCTTAGGTTGCAACGGATAATTTGATATCAATGGAGGAGATTGATATCTTAGAATCTATTGCAAGCTAGGTCGGCGCCGATCGCGGGGTCTACCTCCTCCGTGGACCTCGGGTGCGTCGAAAGTCCCGAAACCGGCTATTCCGCTAAATGTATTTCCAAATGGATTTCAAAGGAGCTTCCGCAAAGCGCTTTGGTTTCGAAAATAAAATGTCTTTCGAAAAACGTGTTTTTTCCATTGTCGCGGCCCCCGGCCTCGGGGCGCGGGTCGTGACAGAATGGGTTTGCTTATGAATGGCTAGCTTTTTTGCCTTGCATCTCTTTTATTGTTAAAATCTCTTCAATAAAATTTCTTTTGAAGATTTGCATATCTTTTACTTGAAGCGTCATCTTTTAAAGCTGATGCTTCATCCACTACATTATCTTTTTAAAAGATTACCTATTGTTGGTTTATGCATCGACTTTTTTAAAATGTTTTTCTTGGAACATCATGAGTTGTATTATGCATCGACTTTATTAATTTCTAGAACGGTAGATGTGACCAGATATGATATTGTGTTGTTTATGGTTTCATAATATTATAAACATTCATCGCATGATACTTTTGAAAATATTTATATAAAATAAAATAAAAAATATTATTGTATTTTAAAATGTATATCTCAAAATACTTTTAAAACAATATTTTGAGAAGTGTCAAAGAATCCTCCGATGTCTAGTTACATTCTAAAACTAGAATATTGAGGCTTTTTTAAGCTATCTCCAAATTTTATTTCTTTGGAAATAGTTATATTACAAAACTCTATCAATATTTAGGCAAACACTTATACCCAATAAAAATGCGGTGTTAAACTTTAGAAAGACTTATATATATATATTATATTGATGTTATAAAGTTTTACATTTTAAAAGGAAGCTGTCATAAATAAATAACATGGCTCTGGCAATTCCCGTTCTCCTCCTAGGGCAGGGTGGTACACCTGTGTAGCTCGCCGGCGAGCAATCTTTGGGGATAATCGCGGTCCGATGGGGAAGGGGAAGAGGGGTCGCCCTCCGATCAAGCGTCTTCCAGTCCCGATTTCATCTTCTCCCGTTTCTAATGATTCATTGCAAGAGATGTTGGTGATTCAGCGACCCATCTCATGAAAGCCTAACTCCTGAAAACCCTAAATCTATTACCTCAACCGATGGTTGTGCCGAGGTTAAAATTTTTGGTAAAAGCATAGATATCAAGCAAAATGACTCTAATGTTCATTGCAGAGCCTCTATTTCTTGTGATCTTAATGTTCAACATGGTAAACCCCCTCAAGATGATACAAAGGTTAATTGTGCTAAAATTGATAAACATAATGCAAACTGCAATGATGTAAAGGGAAACAAAGCTCACCTCATCTCTGTTCATGTGACAAATTAGGTAGCTCCCAAAAATGACCGGATTAGTCTATTTTTAGATAATTGTAATCTTTTAATGGAGCTAAATTGTCTTTTATTTAGCCATCCTATGATGATATTGGTAATCCTTGTTTGTTATGAGGAGAATGATACTGACTTGGAATATTGGCAGAATTCCCTGGTTGGTTATGCTGTTGAACTTAAAGTTCTATTTAGGCAAATGGAAAGTTATGCTCTAGGAAAATGGTCAGCTTTTGGTAAGCGTCTACCTTGCAACTTGAAAGGGGTCTATTCCTTTTCAGATTTGATGATGCCTTACAAATGAACCAAGTGCTAGCAAATGGACCTTGGTTCATTGACAGTAGGCCATTAGTTCTGAAACAGTGGACTCCTGACTTTGACTTGCCAAACCAAAATTTTAAAACTATCCCTATATGGATCAAGATCCGTAGGCTACCCCTCCACCTTTGGACTCCTACTTTCATAAGTAGAGTCTCTAGTGTCGTGGGCAAACCTATGTTTACTGATGCCATGACTAATCTCAAAAATAGGGTTGAATATGCTAGAGTTTTGGTTGAGGTTGATGTTTCTAATGAGTTACCTGATAATGTTCAAATTAAGAATAAAGATGGCACAATTTGGTCTCTTCCAAATAGAATATGAATGGAAACCACAATTTTGTACAAGATGTTCTACTTTTACCCATCTTACAAAAGACTGTAGAAAAGGGAAAGAAATTTGGGTCGTCAAATCTCAGAAAATGCAAGAGGAAATAAAACCTATGAAAATAATCTCATAATAATTATTATTATTATGAGGGTTAATAATAATCTCCAAAGTCCTTCTAAGCTTCTCCAAGGAAAGCACTTAGATAGTATTCCATAGCTTGCTTTATCAGACAAAGATGGGTTTAAAATGGTCAAAAAGACAGCCAAAAGAACAGGTACTATGAAAGTTGACACTCTTGTTATTTTGAACACTTATCAATCATTGCAAAATATTACAAATGAAGCTTCAGCTGTGTCTAAATTGAAAACAGTTGGTTGACTGATAATGTTAGCAACCCCTCTGTTGAACATATGAGGTCCAAATCTGACCTTCTCCCCACATGAAAGCAACCATTTGGAATGTTAGGTGGTTAAATAACCCCCTGAAACAAGTAGAGGTAAGGAAGTTTACTTCTGCTCACTCTCTTTCCTTTTTTGCTTTGCTAGAAACTAGAATTATGTTTGTGAATTGTTCAAAAATAAAAAATAACATTTCTGCTGATGGGATCTTATTCACAATTATAACATACGTGAATGGAAGGATTTGGATCTTATAGAACTCAGCCATTCTATATGTTTCTTTGCTCAAATCTCCTGATCAGTTTATGCACTGTAAGATTTCTTTGATAGATGGAAGTTGTGAATGTTTGCTAACTGTTGTTTATGGATGGAATACAGATACTTAGAGGACTCAACTATAGAATGATTTGATTGATCTAAGCAAAAGTATCCATGAACCATGGCTATGTTCAGGCGATTGCAATGTCATACTTAAGGATTCTGAAAAAATGGGAGGTAATGAGCCTAATTTCAAGGACATTGTGGATTTTAGAGAGTGTCTCAGTAAGTCAAATCGTAATGATTTAATTTACAAAGGTTGTTTCTTCTCATGGTGTAATCAGCAGGACCATTCCTCTAGAATTTATGGTAAATTAGATAGAATTGTTGGTAACTTGAAGTGGTCAGATATCATGTCAAATGTTGACATTGAATACCTTTTACCTAGCATTTCTGACCACTCTCCCTGCATTATTTCTTGGGGTTCTGTTTCTAGAAGTGTGCCCAAAACTTTTAAATTTGTAAATGCATGGACCTCCCACCCTGAATATAGAAATATGGTTCAATCTTCCTAGAATCAAAACCAAACTGGTACTAAAATGTATCAGTTGGTTTCAAAGTTAAAAAACCTCAAATCTAGATTAAAAGCCTGGAACAAGAGTCGCTTTGGTGACATCCACAGGGATGTCAAGATTTATAAAGGCAAGTTAAAAGATCTTCAAAAGAATCTCCAACTTGATCCTATGAATATTAATCTTATACACGAGGAAGGGGTCAATAGAAGACTTTATATAGAAGCTCTTGCAAAGGAAACTAGTTTTTTAAATCAGAAAGCTAGATCTGCTTGGATGAAATCTAGAGATTCAAATACCAAATATTTTCACGCTTGCATTAGAGCTAGAAGGTTCACTAACAAAATTGCTTCTATTTTTTACTCTTTAGGAAATAAGATTACTTCACAGCAGGACATTGCAGGTGAGTTTCTTAACTTTTACTCAAATCTGTTGGGTTCTAGAATTTCAAATGATAGAAATTTCTACTTGGGTTTATTTCATGGTCCTACCCTTCCTAGAGAAGTCTGTAATAGTCTCTCTCTTCCTGTTGTGAGCATCTAAATTACTGAAGCCATTTTCTCTATGAACGGTGACAAAAGTCCAGGACCTGATGGTTTTACTGCTCATTTCTTTAATGATGCTTGGAATATTGTGGGCTCTAATGTTATAAATGTTGTTCAAGATTTCTTTTCTTCTGGCCATTTGCTTTCTGAAGTGAATGCAACTAGTCTGAAAAAAATAAATCTTGTCTTGATTCCTAAAGTTGACAATCCTAATACTCCATCTGATTTCGGGCCAATTGCTTGTTGCAACACTATCTACAAATGCATTACAAAAGTGCTGGCAACATAATCAAACTGGTTTTAAATGATATTATTTCAACCTCTCAAGGTACCTTCATTCCAGGAAGGCTCATCCAACACAATATCTTACTTTGTCAAGGCCTAGTGAGAAATTATGACAGGAAAAACATTACTCCTAGGTTCTTTATTAAAATGGACATTAGGAAAGCTTTTGATTCTCTTGAATGGGACTATTTGTGGTACATTATGGAAGCCCTGAATTTTTCCCATAATATCATTCACTGGACTAAGGTTTACATTTCCAATCCTTCTTTCTCTATCTCTATCAATGGTGAATTGAAAGATTATTTAAAGGGAAAAGGGGTTTAAGGCAAGGTGACCCTTTGTCACCTTATCTCTTTGTATTGGCTATGGAGGGTCTACTTAGAATGATGGACAACCTAGTGAAGAATAAAGAGTTCAAGTTTCACCCAAAATGCAAAAAAAAATTCTCTTACTCATCTTTGCTTTGCTAATGATTTTATGTTATTTGCTTATGGGAATAAGAAATCTATTCAGGTCCTCCTGGACACTTTTAATGAATTCTCTGAGATATCTGGGCTTAAAGCAAACTTTGACAAAAGTCATATCGTTGTTGCGGGTTTAAGTTTGGAGGATAAGAACTCATTACTAAGTGCATTTAATTTCATAGAAGGTAAGCTCCTTGTGAAATATCTTGGTGTGCCTCATATATCTAGCAAGCTATCAAGGAATGTTTGCCTTGTTGACAAGATCACTGATAAGGTTACTGGTTAGGCTGAAAAAACCCTTATTCTATGTAGGGAGACTCCAACTTACAAAATCTATTATCTTCTCCATGCAAGTCTACTGTCAGGAACTTTTATACTTCCTAGTTCTATCATCAGCGAAATTGAAAAGATTTGTAGGAATTTTTTATGGTCTGGTTCAACTAATAGATCTTTTGCTTCTGTAGCTTGGACAGAAGTATGCGTACCCAAAAAGGAAGGAGGCTTAGGGATTATTGACTTGCACCTTTGGAATAAGGTTGCCATTGCTAAACACATCTGGGCCTTATCTACAAAAAGGACAGTTTATGGGTAAAATGGATACATGCTTATCATTTAAAGCATAAATCACTTTGGCAGGTTCATAGTTCTCCAAATGATGAATGGTGATGGAGGAAATTT
Organism: Xerophyta viscosa; assembly: GCA_002076135.1. Classification (NCBI taxonomy): domain Eukaryota; kingdom Viridiplantae; phylum Streptophyta; class Magnoliopsida; order Pandanales; family Velloziaceae; genus Xerophyta; species Xerophyta viscosa. The sequence continues at coordinate 14,653 of MJHO01000386.1, read as the reverse complement.
TTAAAAATCAGGGATCTATTTAAGCCCCACTTTAAAGTTCAAGTTAGCAATGGCATTAATACAAGGTTCTGGTACGATAATTGGTTATCAATTGGTCCCCTCTCTGACTTTATTTCTGATGATGAGATAGATTGCTTGGGTGTTAATAGAAACATTACAGTTGTGAATATGAATAGAAGGGGGAGTTGGAGAATACCTAACACACTTTATAATACTATCCCTAATATGGAATTGTCTCTATCCTCTGTAACTCTAAATGACAGTGAGGATAAGATTTATTGGGCCCCTGGCAACACTTTTTCATAAAATCTGCTTATGCTTGCTTAAAGGGTGTTAATCCTAATCCAAAATGGGCAAACATAATCTGGGACTTCAGGTGTATTTTTAAACACTCTTTCATTGCTTGGTTGGTATGCAAGAACATGATATCTACTAGAACTAATCTTGCTAAGAGAGGCCTCTCGATTCAAATAAATTGTTCTTTCTGTGGAGAAGATGAAAGTACTGATCATCTATTTTTTAGCTGCAGGTTTTCTTCTCAAATCTAACTTTCTATTTGTCACTGGATTGGTCTTAAACCTTACAATGTTAACTAGGACCAGCAAATCCTTTGGATTACAAAAAATTGAAAGGGAAAACTTGTTTATCAAGAATGAGAAGAGTAGCTTTGCCAACAACCATATATTATATATGGAGGGCTAGAAATCTCAATATTTTTCAAAATATTTGTCCTAATGTAAAAAACATAATCCTGAAAATCAAATCTGATATTATATTGAGGCTTACAAATTTTCTGACTATATACAGAAACCCTGGTTCGGAATAATGGAAAGAACTGTCTCAATCAGTTGAAAGAAAAGGATACACCGGACTGAAATACAGCTGACCTGTGCTTACAAGTGGGATATCTTCGAGGAAATATGGCTGATAGAGGGTAAGGTTAACTTATTATCCCTGCTCTTCACCCATGTTTCTGTTTACACAATTGGAAATAATGAAATCTAAGTCCTTTATCTTTTTGTATCAAGTGCTTTGGATTTCTTAAGAGATGAGTAATTCCCATGTTAGATGGCATTTTAACTTAAGGCTAGGAAGTTTGTCTCGAGGATTGTCCAATCCTAGAGTTATTTGCTTATCCAAGTGTCTAAAGGAGCTGTCCCTTGTATATCATAGTAGGTTAATTAAACTACTCTTTTGATGCTTGTTGGTAAAACTTGTATTAGTTTCCCATAAAATCTGTTGAACTCTATCAAAAAGGGTTTTGATTTTGATGTGGGCCCTAGACCAATTGTCTGGGTTGACTTCCCCGTATTGTATGGGTTTTTATGCTTCAAACTTGTGTTGATGGTTTTTTTTAAAAAGAGTAAGACCCGAGTATTCGGAACCCATAAAATCTGATAGTTGTATCCCAAAAAGGAGTCTCGTTTTCTACTACCTGACTATTCTTTTTAAAAAGAGTCTCGTTTTCTACTACCTGACTATTCTATACAAGACAAGATAGTATTTAGACCCGGATAGTGAATCTCTCTTGGACTAAGCTCTTCTTACAGATAAACTGTTTAGCTAAAGTTTTGATTCTTTCTACCAGGGAATTCTCTCTTTTAATAGTCCTTTACACTTTCTATCATTCGGGACTTTGGTTACCTGATCACACCCTATTTTATCACTGTCTTGAATGTTTGTATGGCAATTAATATTTCCTACCTGGAATAGTATACTATTGGCTTTGTAATTTTAGCAGAACAGGGTTTGCTGGATTGTTATGGCTGTTCAAGCAAAAATTGTGGAAATATGTGTATAGAGGATTGTGAAATGAGGATCAGTTCAAGTGAAGGTTGTGAAAATATGCAGCTGGGCTGAGTTTACGTGCTGCAAATATATTCATGAGGAGCTACACACTTGTCAACTTGGGAGATACCTATCCTTCTTCTGGTAGTTGTGCATAATCTGATTGTGTAAAGAGGGTTGCAAGGATCTCATCAATAGTATAGGAAGTTTTCTTGTTATTTTTTGAAGCAATGTATTTGATATCCAATTCAATCCCTAAACATCTTGTAAATGTAGTTCTTGTTTAATATAAGTACTTAGTTACCAAAAAAAAAAAAAAAAAAAAAAAAGTTTTACATTTTCTTGTTGCAGACTGTTCTTGGTGTCTCTATATGATTCTTCTATTCTTTTTAAAAAGATTTTTATTTATTAATATATGCAAATAAAAATACAATTCTTCATGCATAACACTGTTGTAATGGTACTTATACACTTTTTTTTGTTGGAGAGGGAGGGGGGAGATAGAATGATGCTGTTAGAGATTTCAGATTTGCATCTCTTTATCCCAAGTATCATCTCTATATCAATGTGCCACCGCACTGCACGATCTTTTAAAATGTTTATCGAACAGATTCGGTTATTGATGAGATTAGCTATGGTTGATATTCGCACATCTTTTACATCAAGCATGATCTTTTAAAAGTGAGTCTTTTTAAAAGATTAGCTGTGGTTGGTTTTTTCGGAATATCATGAGCTGTATTATGCGTCGACTTAATTAATTTCTATAGCGGTAAATGTGACCAGATATGATATTGTGTTGTGTATAATTTAAATAATATTATAAATATTCATCGCAAGATACTTTTCAAAAGATTTATATAAAGTAAAAAAACATATTCTATTATATTATTTATATCTCAAAATACTTTTAAAACAAAATTTTGAGATGTGTCAAATAATCCTCCGAAGTCTAATTAAAATTTTAAAACTGGAATATTGAGACTTTTTAAAGCTATCTTGAATTATATTTGAAAACAAACTTCGAATATAATAAATTTATTTTCGTATTTTATTTAATTTTTAAAACATACTTTATTGTGGATGCTTATGGTATTACTTTGCCCTAAACAGCATGAGTTTAATGCACGTAATCCAGCATCCAAAAAAGTTGAGCTGCATCTTGAATTGCAATTTTGCTAATAAATAATCCCAATTAAAGCATTTTGCAAATTAGACCCCCCTATAACATTCCGACGATTTTGTACTCCAAACAAAAATAGATATTAGATTGTTGTATACAAATTTTTACGTATTCTAAATATGTTAAGGTATTTTAACAGAATATATTAAATATTTGAAGGGATATTTGAAGGTACTAGTATAGCCGGCAAGGAATATTTTATCATCAAGCTAAAATACATGGAGCAGAGATTGTTTCAAATGCTATCTCAATCCAATGCGATCAATGCATTTGGATTCTCACCTTCTTCATTTCATTCTTCTTCCAACCCTACCAGATCTTCATCTTACGTTGGGCACCAAGGTCTTTTAACCAAATTGTTCAAACAAAGAATATTCCATGACCTGTATGAGCTTCCGGCATTTTCTTTTTTGGGAGACTTCCATACCAGCCCCTTGATGTTTGAAATTGACGGATAAGCCCCTCATTTTTATCTGTTGATTTTGACACCCTAAAACACTTATTCAAAAATATTTTTTGAAAAATTTTAACGTGAAAGTTGTAAATTTTGATAAAATTTATAATTTTTATATTATTTTTTTTAAAAAAAATACTCTAAATAAGTGCTTTGAGGCTCTAAAGTTCAGCAGGTTAATGGATTGATTTAAAAATTCACTGAGACTTTATAGTCTCAAAAAACTTATTCGGTAGTATTTTTTGAAAAATTATTAAACATAAAATTTGTAGAACTTATCAAAATTTACAACTTCCATGTTAAATATTTTTTCAAAAAAATACTTATAAAATGGTCAAAATGGCTTCAGCACGAATATCGAAAGAGGGGGTTTTTTTAAAGTTCAAATAATAATAATGGAATCATGTTATTAATTTGGAAAAATAGGGAGAATCTATGAGCTAAATGGAATTTGCCCTTCTTTTTTTGGATAATATCAAATTGTGTTAGTGGGATTTTAAATTATTTAAAGATATAGTACGACCTCGTCTCGATGAATATATGATTCACATTAATTACGCGCAAATGCGCGATCTCTGATTTTAGGAAAAGTATATGTGATGAAATAAAAATTTGATTAAAATAGTATATGTGATGAAATAAAATTTTGAGACAAGACATAATCTGAAAAGCAGATAATACATCATATTTTAATCTAATTCATGAAAAATATAAAGCATGCATCATATACACTATATAATAAAAAAATGTTGAGGAATAGAGAAGCCCTTTTGTATTAGATGATATATATTCGATGACTGCGGGAAGGACAATCTCTTTCTCAGCTGCCTTTTCACCTGTAGCTAGATGTTGCCTAACTTCTTTCCCTTTCTTGGATGGTTATGTCTCAATGCGCTCTGTCCGTATAATTCCGGTATGATATGTTGCCCTCTCTCTATAGCACTCTCTGCAATTCTCTCTGTCGTAGCCTCTCTCTGCAGCCCTGCTTTAATGAAAATGGAGGAATTTTATAACCATCATACTATCATTTGGTCTCCCCAATAATTCCATTAAAACTTTTACTGTAGCTGCAATGTATGTAATCACGAAATTAAGACATGTTGAAACGTCTGTAACGTTTCTGTAATGTATGCAATGTCTGCATCCTTTGCTGTACGGTTTTTATTACTGGCCAGTATTTTAAAAATCTAGAAACATATCCAAAATCTAATTCAAATGTGCTCAAATTTTGTACACAGGTACCTTGACGAGTCTATTTTTATATAAAATTAGTTTGAGCCCATTCGGTCATATGCACGAAAAGTTATGACATCCGAATCGAGTCTGGGTCAGTCTGAGCCGAGCCGACACTGAACTGAATTCATAAATATATTTCATCAAGTAACTATAATCCAATTAAAATGAAATTTTAGATGATGGTGCAGAATTGAGTTCGCTTTCATGCAAAATTGGTCGCTCATAATTTGGATATATATAATCTGAGTTATCATCGATTTAGCGACGATGTGTCGATTCTTAATTATCTGAGCTGAATTGGATTGAATCCAATTGGACTTATATAGGTCTAAACATATTATTACGTCATATTTGAAGTTTCAATTGAGCGTGTCGGACTGTTATGTTGGATAATAAGTGACCCCAACTGTAAGGTTTCGGATTTTGGTGAATTAATATTTGTTTTTGAATCGGATTTATTTCGAGAGATTTATTTGGTTTCGGGTGTTTGACTTGTATTAGAATTGATTGTAAATTGATTTGGTTTGATTTTAGGTATTTTGGGCTTAATTAGGCCCATCTGGGTTCGGACCCGGCCGACCAAGCCAAAGTGGCTCGGCCCGCCGAGCCCGACAGACCCCTGGGCGAGCCATTTGGCTCGCCAGGTCGCCCCGCACCCGCTCACTCCTCTCTTTCTCTCGCCCGACCTCACTCTCTCTCGCTCTCGCGATCGCGTGCACCCGCGATCTCGCCCGCCGCCGATCGCCCCGCCGTCCGTCGCCGGCACGTCGCCGAACCTGACCCCCACCTCCTCTGGCCCAGACCCTCTCCTCTCGCCGTTCTCCGCCTCGATAAATTACCTCGGGACCGTTGCGGAAACCCTAGTTGTCGCCACCGTCAGATTCCGCGCCGCCGCGCCTCGCCAGTTCACCATCTGGTCACCGCGACCTTCCTGCGCCGATTGGACCCTTGTCGCCCGAATCATTCTCTCCGTCTCTCTGCTCCCGTCGGCCGCGCCGCAGCGTCGCCGCGCTGTTTGATCCGGCCACCGTTGGAGGTTCGCTGCCGTCTCCTTCCGACTCCTGAGCTCCGTCGGACGTGTTGATCCGCGTTGCCGCCGCCTCTGTTGCCGCCGTCCGACCGTCTCCGGCGAGCTTTATCGCGAACATCGGATATGCTTCGTCTCTTCGCCTCGGCTTCGCGAACGCGCTAGTGAAGTTATTATTCGGGTTGAGATCCGGGATTAACGCCGTGTGCGGGTCATCGGTTTGGTAAAACCGAGACGTAGTGTGAGTGAACCCAGCTGGTCTCACTTGTATAGTTATATTTGTTGAATCTTAAGATATTTGTGTGGATACATATTTGTGTTTATTAGCACCAGTGTTTGATGTGTTAACTTATTTATGCGGGTAACTTAGTATAGTGAAACGACATTCACTGACTTAGTAGGTATACATACGTATGTCGATAACTTAGTATATGAATGACTACCTATAGCTTGCAGTGGATATGAACCAGATACTTTGTTAGTAGTGACATCCGGCACTTATATATATTGTTCGCGACATCAGATTAGATGTTGGGCAACCTAATTAGCATTACCGACTTTTCTATGTTTGAATGAGTAGATGGGCATGACATGCCACAGTTTATATTTATATAGAAAAGTTTACTTTGCTGACCATGTAAGAATGTGCTGGATTGACTTAGTGACATGCGTGCGCCGCCTGCGCTCTATGTTATTGTAGGATAGAGGTGCAGATGTGGCCTTACTTGCTATGAACCGCGTGAATTGAACACTAATTAGAACGGTATGCGAGCCGAAGATTGACTCTAGCAATACCATTAAGCATCGAGCGGACTTTTGTAAGTGCGTATGTTTCCCTCCGTGTGTTAATTCACCTTCACCGTGATTGTTCGTTAGTTGCCGGACTAGGGATAGGCGATGAGCTTAGAACAATAAAAGGGTGCCACTTAGATCTTTTTTGAATTTTGGTATGTACCCGTGAGAGGGTTTTACCTTTCGGTTGTTTGAAATGCTTGTGATGTAAATCATGTGGATTGCGATTGGTTATGAGATTTCTAGCATGTATGATGTTATGAGATTTATGTTGGGTGGTTGACCCTATAATATGTGATGTCAATCATTTGGAGCATGCTAGATGGTTACGCATGATCATGTTATTATGAGAATTGAAAACATGTCAGGTTTGATGTGATGCTTATTGTGTTTTAGCGTGAATCGGTATGTCTATCAATAGATATTATGGAATTGGTGAATCCCAATGTGAATATTAGTTGCTGAATTAGTGGAACAATTGACACTGTGAGGCGCTATAAGATTAATGTGATTGATGGTTATTTGGCTTTTGGCAATGTTTTCAGAAATACTCATCTTCTTCATTTATGTGATATCAGCGATATATGAATATAGCTATTAGGCTGGAAAACACGTTTGGTATGTCTATCACTAGTACTTATTGCGAATTGAGTGTGCACAATGTGATATTGTATTAGATTTGTAAGACATTTGGACAACGTGACGCGCTAAATGAGAATTTGAAAGTGAAATATTTGTGGTGGGACTCTTTCGATTGGACTGCATCGCTAGGTTATCGCTCCCCGTGAGTCAGGAGGCATATCGACCGGGATCGAAATGGGACGATTGTGGGCGCCGGAAGTACCATATTGTTGTCTCGAGAGAGCGAAGGACCGGCGGCGTGTAAGGCCAGCCCGAGGCCAGGGTGGCGGATACTTGAGACCAGGCGAGGCTTGATCGGCAATTCCGGAAAGGCGGTAGATCAAGTAACTCCCTTAAGGCAAAAAGGGATCGCCCCTGCCTGTAGGTACTGGGGACGCGACGATTGCACCGGTGTCTGACCCAATCCTTGGTGCTTTGCGTGTACCAAAAATGGTTGTGTTGCTGTTATAAAACATGAGGGGACTAACTGATTTGTAAGTTTAGTCCGACCGCTCGAGTTAAGAAAGGATAACGACTAACGGGATTGGGTTTTGGCGGCGTTACCTTATATCTTGATGATGTTGTTGATGTTTATTATATGTCAAGCATGCTTTTGGTTGTTGGTGATGACTTGCTTGTTGGTTATATAGTAGCGGTAGCTTATAGTTGTTAAGCTTGCTACTTGTGTTTGTGAACATATTTGTGGGTTATGTTCATTGTCCCTTGTTTGATGGTTTTTATTCGGATTTGGCCGCATGAAAAGTGTATGCTTTGAGAAATGTTAGCATGTAACTTATGCCTTGAGTGCGGACTTGTATATGTATGCATGTATGCCCTAGTGTGTGGTATTTGAGTATGCATACGTGTTTGGTATTGCACTTGTGCTTGCTTGTGTTGTTTGTTTGGTGTGTGACTGCAGCCCTGGCCGTTGCCTTGCGGGGTTGCCGGGGTGGGTCACTCACTGAGTATATTTTATATACTCACGGTACTACTTTCCCCGCAGGTTGTTGCGAGGACCGCTGACGATCGTAGAACGAGACTCAGGTTTCAGAAGTTAGTTGGGGATAAAAAAAATAAAAAAAAAATGTAAATTCTATTTATAGTTTCCGCTGTGTATTTAAATTGTTTGTAATTAATGTATTGTATTTCGGAAGTACTAGCTCATAACATCCCATATCACTTGTATATTTCCACCTTATTTCCGACCCCCGGATTCGGGGCGTCACACCAACCTTGATTTATCTGTCCGAACATAATGAGATGTTGAATGTGAGCACAACACAAATTAACCTTGCTTTTATACTGTACTTCCAAATAACCTTTTATTTTATCCATATAATTATTAAATCAAGCTAAAATACATGTATAACTATTTTATAAAAAAATTTAAATACCAAAAAATTAATTTTATGTGCTTTACAATTTTTATATTAAAATAATTTTTTTAAAAAAATATTATTAAATAGGTATTTTAAGATTCCAAAGTTTTTACTGGTTATATAAACATTGGAGTCTTAAAATTTCTATTTAGAAATATTTTATTTTAAAAAAAAAATGAATATTAAAGTTATAGAGCACAATTTTGCAAAATAAAGGCTATATTTAAAATTTAATATTTTGAATTGAATATTAAAATAACTTTTTCTTTTCAAAATTTTGTAAAAGATACTTATATATGTATGTGTAGGAGTGGTTTTATAGGTTTTTTTTTTTTTTAAAAAGTCATGCACTATTTGACAAAGTTTTGCAAAATAAAGCTAAAATACATCTATAATTATTTTTTGAAAAAATTTAAAACCGAAAAAATAAATTTTTATGTGCTTTACAATTTTTATATTAATTTATGTTTAAAGCAATACTACTAAATAGCTATATTAAGACTCCAAAATTTTTACCGGTTGCATAAACTTTGGAGTCTCAACTTTTCTATTAAGGAATTTTAAAAAAAAATAAATAAATATAAAAGTTATAGAGCTCACAAAAAAATTATTTTTTGTACTCAAAATTTTTTAAAAATCTTATATATGTATGTATGTATATATATATATATATATATATATATATACACACATTTGTGTGCGTGTATAGGAGTGGTTTTCTAGTTTTTTTTAAAAAAAAATCAGGTATTTATCTGACAAGGTTTTGCAAAATAAAGGTTTCTTTTTAACAACACCTACCCACTCCTATATTTATCTGTATAGGAGTGGTTTTCTAGTTTTTTTGTGTGTGTGCTTACATTCAACATCTCATTTTATTCGGACAGATAAATGAAGGTCAAGGTCAATTTATTATCCACAATAGTCCAACACGCTCAATTAAAGTTTCAAATATGACGTAATTGTCCGACACATGTTCGAATGGGCTCAAACCAATTTTATATGAAAATAGACTCGTCAAGATATCTATACATAACTTTGAGTACTTTTGGAGTAGAATTGAATGAGTTTTAAATTTTATTTAAAATGAACAGTAAAAGGACAAAACATTACATTGAAAGGCATCTATTTAAGAGATGGAAACGTATAAACGTTACAGATGTTACGAACAACAAAACAAACAGCAACAGGTTAATGGAGGAATTAATGGAAATTAGTGGGAGACCAAACGTTAGCATCATAGCTATAAAGTATCATCTATTCTCTCATAAGAAAAAAAAAAAAAAAGAAAAAAGACGCAGAGAGAAGGCTGCAGAGAGAGGGCTGTAGAGATAGGGTGCGGAGAGAAGGTTGCAGAGAGCTACAGAGAATAAAAAAATCCAGCAACACAAACGGTGCTGAGACAGTGGCGGATCCAGGATTTTATCGCAGGGGTGTCAAAATACAAAGAATTAATCGACTTTAACTACTCAATTAAATAAATATGTTAATATTAATCAACAGCAAATAATCATTTTCATACTATTAAAAACTTAAATAAATAAAAATCATACCGAATTGGTGAAGCGAGCGGTACAGCGAACAGGTGAGACACCAAATCAAAGTCGGACGCACGACGTTGGCAGCAACAGCGTGGGGCTGGATGATGTCCGGTGGCTGCGCATGGCGGCAGAGGCGTGGGCCGCGGCACTGTGCGGCTGGACCACAGCATCGGTCCGCTGTCCAGCTCTGGGGCGGGACCTAAGGGAGGCTTGGAGAGGCTCGCCGCGAGGGATAGCAATGACGGGGGAACGGCGGTGGACTACGAATCGGTGTCAGACTCGGAGGCTGCAGCTCTGCGCCGATGCAAAATCAAGATGGCGATAGGCGGCATCCGCAGAGACGGAGAGCTCGGCCCTGCATGCTGCGATGCGACACAGCGGCGGTGGGATGAGCGGTGGCAGTGAGCTGGGACTGAGGCGGCGCGCGAGCCACGAGAAGGGACAATCGAACAGCGCGCGAGCCGCGATCCGCGAGCGGGGACAATCGGACGACAGTCACGAACGCCGGACGCGACAGAGACCAGCGCGGTGGGGCGGCGGGGGTGGGTATTAGGGCTGGCAGGTAGTGAGATGGGTTGCGAGGGAGATGGAATTGATTATTAATTCAAAAAAAAAAAAAAAAAAAAAAAAAGAAGAAGGAAAGTGTATCCCTAGCAGTTTCGAACCTGCACCTCCAGGGCGTTTTTTTTTAGCCCAACCATTACGTTGCAAGCAAAACATGATTTGATGGTGCTCTACCACTATATATATGATTCAAGACATATATATGTGTATATAGATATATATATATAAAATTTCGGCGCCGGAGCAGTGGTGTCGCTTGACACCACTGCTTACATAGTGGATCCGCCACTGTGCTGAGATCTTGCTTTCAAAGAAGAGATAGAAGCTAGACAACGTCTAGCTACTGGTGAAGAGGCAGCTGAGAAAGATATTGTCCTTTCCGCAGTCATCGAATATATACCATCTAATACGAAAGGGCTTCTCTGTTCCTCAATATTTTTTTATTATATAGTGTGTGTGTTGTGTGATGCATGCTCTATATTTTTCATGAACTATATAAAAATATGATGTCTTATATGCTTTGCTCTTGTTTTATCTTACCTCAAAATTTGATTTCTATCACATATATTATTTTAATCATGTTGATCATATTTATTGAATGAGCATAAACCTTGTTCAGTTAGTTTATCATTTTCAAAGCCAAAATGTACGTAATTAGTGATGAATCGTACATTAATCGAGACGAGATTCGATTATATTTAAAATATTTTAAAATCTTACATTTATAAAATGGCACGCCCGGTTTTCAAGGCCAAAATATTTTAGTTGGCCTCTAATTATTTAATTTTCAAAGCCCAAATTATTTCGCCTTTGAAGTATCATTTTTACAACTAAGTTAGTCGTTGAAACTAACATAATTAACGACTAAAAAAAATTAGCGCTAACACAATTTCTTCTTTGACTAAATAGACATTTCAAATTAGCAACAATACTTCTTAATTAAGTAGCAAACGGCTCCAGTCAATTAATAAGTCTTAGTTTACTCTTGATTTTCTAAATAGAAATGTAAATCTTTTTTTTTTTTTTTGTAAGTTAAATGCAAATTTTTTTATACCACGTATGCAACTGTTTTGTTTAAAACGGCTGTGGTCAACTTTTCACAATTTTTTTTTCATACCAAATAGTTCACTGGCTTCTTTTTTTTTTTTTTTGTGCTAAATATTTAATTGGTCTCTAATGTTTTAATTTTGCCAACGAAATAGGATAGTGATAAATTTCAAATATTATTTAAGCTATAATATTTTGTTAAAAATAAGGTTAAGACTTGAATTAAAAATGGCCAAAATAAAAATAATGCTCTCTTTATAATGTAATATATAAGGGTTATGGGCCAGAACTTTCGGGCCTCATTATATTTCCATTAAAAATTTTGAAATTTGGGAGAGAAATTTGAGGGAAAATCTGAAATTCTAGAGGGAATTGGGAGATAGGATCCCCCTGTGGTAAAGCCACAGGGAATCACCTGCAGTGAGGATTTCGCCAGCTCATCCGATTCAACACGTATTATGAGATTTTTTTTTATTAAATTTTTATGAAAAACGTCGAACTATAAAGTTGTAAATTTTAATTTGATCTATAATTTTATAATTTAATTTTTTTTCAAAAAAAAATAAAAAAATGTGTTAAAATAATAATCAGAATTTTTTTTTATCATTTTTACATATTACTTGACATTTTTTTGAAAAACTTTGAACTACACAATTGTAGATCATATTATAATTTACAACTTTATAATTCAACATTTTCATAAAAATATTTAAAAATAGATCAAATATGTCAATAAAAATTTAATAAAATTTCGTAGTACGTGTTGCTGATGTGATTCTAGCGAGCGCATTGGATCACATCGAGTAATAATGTGAATTTATTGAGTACCGACCTAAGTTTAATCCTGATTTTATTTAACTCAAAAATTGAATAAATAATAATTATAATTTAAATATATCAAATTTTCCAAAAGCTGAGGTACAATTTATAGTCGCTACGAAAATATAAATTCTTTTATCTTGCATCCAGAACAACATTTATTTAATTTCCAGCCGGTCCTCTTCATTATTTAATATTATCTCGAGATATATTAAAACTATTTCTCTCATATCTATCTATTATATCTCTATGCAGGTTGATAGAAAGAAATGCAATAATTATTAGAAATTTTATTTTCCTAAACTATTCTACACCACTTTGTAGTATGCTTCACAAAAAGCATTATTTATGATTTATTTCAAAATTCGTAATAAATCACCATTTTATTTGCCAAATCACTCCAACGCATTAAAAATTATGAAACACACGATATTAAATTAACATATGTTCAGAATAAATTTGATAAATAATTTTAGATTGGCAAAATACTTTTTTTAGCCCCTGAACTTTACAAAAATGTGCCCCTATAACCCTGACCTTTAGTTTATGCCCTCTATAACCCTATACTTTTAAAAAACGTCCGCGATAACCTCGCCGTCAGTTTTTTCCGTTTATATCTGTTAAGTCGCTGACGAGGCTTATTTTTATCCTATGTGGCACTTTATAATATTTAAAAATTATATACTTACATTTTTTAAACTTTTCTTAGCCTTTTTTTTTCTTTTTAATTTTTAATTTTGTCAAATTCTGTTTTTTTTTTTTTGTTTTCTCGGGGATGGCAACTGCACAACGTTGCCGCTGGGACCACATTGCCGCCGTCGATCTAGCCGCTCATGGCAGTCGATCACTGCCTTCCCAAGCACTCATCGCTCCCCTCTCTCTCTCTCTCTCTTTCCCGATCACTGTCTACTAGTCTCAATTTCTCTCAAAATTCCTGCTCAAATTCTGTGTCTACAAAGTGTTCGACAAAATGTCCCGTGCTTGGATTTAGATTTTTCGGTCTCCGATCACCGTCTCCGGCGAGGATCGTGACAGATCGATTCCTATGACCGACAACTCCTTGCCTGTCGCCGTCACTTTCCTCCGGAGATCGAGCCGTAGTACTGCCGTACGTCGTTGACACATCGTCTCCGAATACGCCAACCACTACGAGCTGCAGCCGTCAACACCATGTCCCACGAAGTGAGAACGACGGTGGAGTGCGGCGCGAAAGTGGACGGAAAAGATCATCGTAAAGGCAAGCTTCTCCGCCGCGCTGTGCTCCGCCAGCGAAGGAGAGGACGACGACGGAGAGGACGAAGCCAGCGAAGGAGAGAGGTCGATGCCATCGTCGGAGACACCGCCGTGGAGAGGTTGGAGCCGGCAGCGGGATGACGACGGTGGTGCTGGGAGCTGGCGGTGAATGCAAAGATGGCGAGAGAGATGAGTTGATAGGTAGGTGGATCGGACCCGTTAATTCTTAACCCATTAGCCCGTTAAGGATTTAATCTAACCAGTAAATCTGCTGAAAGCACTAATATACCCTCAAATGGTATTAAAAACAACATAAATGATTAACAAATTGATTTAAATATATTTTAAAATGCCATGTAAGAAAAATTAAAGCCACTTCAACAGTTTAACGGACGCAAACCGGAAAAACTGACGGCGAGGTTATCGAGGGCGCTTTTTAAAAGTATAGAGTTATAGAGGGCATAAACCAAAGTTCAGGATTATAAAGGCACATTTTTGTAAAGTTTAGGGACTAAAAAAGGTATTTTGTCTTTTAGATTTTTATAGTTGGACTACAAATTGTATCCTTAAAAATTAAATTTATTTTATAGAGAATGATAGGATTTTTTTAATATAAAAATTTAATAAATAATTACTTTTTTAATATCGATTTTTATTAATTTTTTTATAAAAATGATACCGGCTCGCCTGTCTAACAGGCGAGCAAAGCCAGCATGGCAAAACGCTCGCCCGTTAAAAAAGCGAGCGGCCGCTCGCCTGTTAAAGAGGCTAGCGACCGCTCGCCTCTTAAAGGAGCGAGCGGCTGCTCGCCCCTTAAACAGGCGAGCGGCCGCTCGCCCCCTTAAACACAGCGCGCGTAACCTTTCATAAAACCGAAGCCCAGAAGTCTTTCCCCTTCTCCTCCTCCTCTCCCATTATTTCTCTCACGAGCTCCGTCGGTTTGATCTCCACTCTCCTCCATTTTTCATCTCAAAT
>MJHO01000385.1:0-44182 GCA_002076135.1 Xerophyta viscosa | reverse complement strand
GTTTTTAATCACAATAGCAAAAATAATATAGTATCAATAATCATAACAAAAAAATAATCATAATAGTGTCGGTTTAATATTTTTAAATGCTAGTGCAGTACAAGGGGAATATGACTTTTGGTTTTTTGAGGTTTGTAAATTAAGTTTTTATAAATCTAATTTTCTATATATATTACTCTGTATAATGCTAGTATTTAATTAGGTGAATTTTTGTAAATAGAAAGATTGAATGATGTTCTGTTGATCATTTCAGAAAACTGAAAATAATGTTAACGATAGTCTTTAATTCACTCAATATCCAATTATACTATTCCAACTGACAATTGTTTATGTATACCTAGTTCGAGAACAGAACTTTCCCATAAATCATCATTCCATATAAATACCAAGAAAAACAGAGGAAATCGTAATAAAATGATCAATTGTGCAAGCTTTGTCATGCAGTACTGATTACAAGAAATAGAGGTGCGTTTGACTGCAACAGTCCTTGTATGCCACAACGAGTCAGCGATATCTCTGGAGTAATGTTTGTAAAATATAGCGCAAGTTATAGTCCTCCAAAGTACATGCCATAATAAATGCTAAACAACCTCAAATTTCATGCAGAAAAGGGATGCCTCAACGTACATACAGCTGATTCACAAGTTCCACCACTATCCAAAAGCCAGTTCAATACTGCCTAGTTGTCAATCGCAATGAAACCTAGACAAACAACTGCCTTTTAGGCCACTAATTCAAGTAGCCTAGTCAGCAGTACAAAATGCACACATTTTATTTCGATAAGAAGAATATATGAGATATATCACGATCCCCCTACTCCTCATGAAAATCATTAATAAATTATTATTTAAGAAAAAATCACGCATGATCAAAACTGTTTATGAAAGAAGACTTCCACTAGAGATTATGAAAGAAGCTTCCTCTAGAGAACACATAAACACAGCTATAAATGTATCAAAAAGCAGGTATTTATATGATTTACTAACCTGATCATATGCTTCTCCTACATCCTCTCTGTTTTTGCCTTTGATTCCAAAAGTGTCGACTTCTCTTTTTCAAAGGACACCCTTTAACGTCTCCTAGAGTAAACATGAAGAAGGGGCATAAAAATAAAGACAAAAGAAAAGGCTGCAGTATAACTAGCACTACTCAACCAACATTTTTTAAGTAGTTCATTCTGACCCTATTGCCTCCAAGATTGCAGTAGAAATTTCCTTTTCTTTACATGTAATAATTGTCGAAGTTCCTCAAGTCTCAAGACATAGTTATTTTCCAATTCATATACTTCGCATTTTAAGAAACTAATGTTAGCTGTGATACCCCGGGATTTCGGGCAGGGATCCGCACAGATTTGTGGGATCAGCGCTGAAATCGGTAGACCGATAGAGGTATCGGTCGACCGAAACTACCGGGCTAAGCACGAGTTGGGCTGCAATTGGGCCGCGCGCGAGTTCAGATTTCGTGAATTGTCCGCCATTGGCTTAGGCTACTGTTGATGTTTGTGGTTATGACCTTGGGGAGGCCTTAGCCTACCACCACCAAGGTGATCACCCTTTTCCGGAAGGGAAAAGGACCCGGTTCCGTGGTGGGGCCGGGACTTGGGGGCGGGGCCCGAGTCGTGACATTAGCCACTAATGTCCTTTATTTTTCAGCTGGAGAATTGAGCACTATAGATATATCTTAATGAAGTAACCATAAAACAAATTAGCCAACACAGGTATGTGCTATCATATATATACTTAATATATATATATATAACTACTATATAATATATTATATATGTACTGTATGTATATATATATAGCATCATATATAAGTGTATATATACATACATTATATATATATATATATATATGTTTCGATGCAACCTCACTTGTATGTGCTATTTTTTTATATTACTTTAAGACAAATGAGATGATCAATCCAAAAAGTTAGCCAACACAAGCTTCATTTTGATATTCTTTGAAAGAAATTACAAATATAAATGGAAACGGAGAACACCTGTAGCATGGACTCTTTTTATGCAGCAACTTCTTCCGTGAGCTTTTCGACTTCCTGCTTTGCTTTCAACATCTCTTCAATTTTCTAAGAAGTTTAAATGAGCACACTAAGCTAGTAAAGGGACAATAGCATAAGCAATGCATCTATTCATCCAAAAAGATCTTTCAACAAATCTCAAATCTTGACCAAATGGAAATCACTGAAAACAGCTTCAATCTTTTTCTTTTTTTTTTTTTGAGGCTATCGTGTGGAAACACCGATAGTAACCGACTAACCGGCGCACTTTTTATGACCCAGCAACATATAAACCAACAAGTTGGCAGTAGTCTATGTTCCGCAAACTAAAAAGACCCATCCTTTCAGCATGCACAGGCTCAGAGAGCCTAATCAGCCGCCCATAGGTAGAGAGAGGACAAACCCCCCACACCTACAAGGGAGGCCCTGCTGATTTGAATTTGAGACCAATTTATAAGTGGATACACTTTGAGAAGGAATTTCGTTTTTACTTTTCTAAAGCACCTTATTTGGTAGCATAGCAAGTTAGATTTCTCAATCCCAAGACATTGTGACAGGTACTTCGACCCCTCCCAAAAAACTTACATAGGTGTTATTTGCAAATTCCTTCTAACATGCGCGATGGTTTGAAACAATAAGTTTATGCTCTCTTCACTTACCATTTTAGTTTTTCACTAAATATTTTCTGAAAAAAGTTGCTCTAAATTTATCATAAAATTTTACAATATACTAATTTTATCCAAACTCCCTCTCCTCTCTCATCTCGCGCGATCTCCTCTCTCCTCTTCTCTCTTCTTCTCTCTAGATTTAACTCCAATAACCTATCACGCCTCAGTTACCCCAAATTTTTTCCATATCTAGAACTATCTTGGTGATATTCTCCACTACAATTCTTACAGATTTATTTGCTTCCTCTAAGAAATTTACTTTTTCTTTATATCTTTTTACGAAGTATCCTTTCAGATTACTTCGTAAAAAATTTGCTATCAAAACAAAGAATTTCAACCAACTGATCTCGAGGATCTCGAATCATAGTATATGAAAGTTTTATGAATTAAAAATTCATATCCTGCAAACCCCATGGTAGGAAATTGCAAGCTGAAACAAAGTGTCTGCTAACAACTATATTTAGACAGCATAGACTGTAATAAACTAACCTTACTTTTAATCGGTTTAATTACAACCTATGTTATTCCCAACATCTCTTAGCTTCTCAAACAGATTTTTTCCTAAGAGGTTTGTTATTATCCATGTCTAATGACACATACTTCATTCAGCAACTTGGCATCAAATTTGACTTCAGTTTTTATGTGCATCGTGAAAAAATGATATTAAAAATCTGCTTTTACAATTCCAAAAATCAGAGCAAGCTGTTAATCTAAAAAATAGAGCAGAAAACACATTAGAACTACAGGAAAAAGGAAATTTCAGAGGCCAAAGTGAACTAAGAGAAAGCAACTTTACGGTGATTTTGAGTAGATGAATTATAATTTCGATGTAGGGTAAAATAACAAAAAATACCCACCCATTCAAAGTTGGGGACAACCCAGTATGCCTTTCGGCTTTCATATTGTCATTTCAAATGATCTTGTTATGCAAACGTGGTAACATTTCAAAGGGCTTTATTAGGTCCTATCGACAATATGACCTTCCTCACATGCCAAAATTTTTAAATATGAAACATAATAAGAAAACCCTAAATTTTAAGGAAGGTTTATCCAGTACTTAATATGAAGGTACTAGATCATTTATGATGCTCAACTAATTTGCAAAATATCATTCTTACTATAATTTTGCAAAGCTAACCTCCCTTTTGTTCCTATGCACTCATTTCTACAACACATAGCCATTTCTGTCCTGCCCCGACCCGCATGGGTTTGTTCAGACAAATGATGCAGAAATACTACTGTTATTAATTAACAACGCATATTTGACAGCATGGTTTACTTCATGCATTAAGGAACGTAGCCTGAAATTCTGTATAGACATGCGCAGAGACATAAATATCTGAACAGCAATTTCTCAAGGTAGTCGCAAGAACTTGTCAAAGGTCATGTAGCTTGATAGGAATATACAATTGTATAGATGAACTGTTAAGGAGTAGGAAACTCCACAGAAGAAAACAAGCACTCAACATGCTAAACTCAGTTGAGATAACACCGTAAAAGTTAGGCAACAAAAACTGAACCTATAATCTTTCATACCGTAAGGCAAAGTTGGAGCTGAAAATCAGCGTAAAATGACAAGATAAATTATTTTTTATGCTAAATAACATATACCATGTAACCATCCAAACAACAGGAGGGAATGTTAATTTCTTCGAATTTAAAGTTTAGCCTTTTTACCAAGAAGCGTAATCTTCTTTTCTAGTTGAGAGCAACGGGCCTACATAAATGAAAACCTAGTAAACAGAAGATACTATGTCAACTCTTAGGCATGAATGAACATTTTCACCAAAAGTCGACACGAAACCTCAGCTTTTGGACTCAGACGAGGCAATAGTATGCCAAGCAGCATTCTTTTCTCATCTCTTCCAATTGACTGAGAGAATTTTTCAATAATCTATTATCAAGGTTTAAGGTCCCGGACACTTCTCTCTCCTCCCTTGGAGTTCCTTTTTTGGCCTCTGCCGACTCCCTTTGCAATGAATACGAGCGTCAAGGGAAATAGGCCTACCACGTGATCAATCTTTGGTAATCATTTTTTAACATGCTCAACTAAGTCGTCTATGCAGGATTGCACATCTCAAAAAATAGCACAAGAAACGGACAAGAGTCACCACATTAACATGTATACGATTGTGACGACGCGCAAGCCTTAAGAAATAACTGAATGGTGGTTCTGGAAGCTGAATAGAGAGAAAAAATAAAACACAATAAAAAAGATGTTATTCAAAAAGGGGGAAGAAGAAAACAAGCACCGAATGACATTTAAAGTAAACATAACAATACTTATCAAGACTAAACTCGTGCCATTTGGAACCAATGGTTCTAGTTCGCTACTTCACATCCTTTCAAATTCGTTGCCATTAGGGGATATTTTACAATGACAAGTATTGCAAAACAAGGCGATTAAGAAGAAACGAAAATCTTAAACAAATTAATTCAAGAATGAGAACGGTTTCGGTATTACTATTGACAACTTACTTCTACTCGTTTCAAGGACTTCCTCAAGATATCTCCATTTACCAGACTTCGCACTGCAACAAATACAAGGAGACACAAATCCCTTCGATGTAAACAAAAAGGAAACAACATAAGCAAACATAACTCATGAAAAAAGCTTACTAGCAAGGTATTGTTTTAACTTTTAACAATTAACGACAAATTTGACATAGAAGAGCTTACTAAATCAACCAGCTGTCCTCATGAAAGGGTTACATCCAACTTCACGCAAGGAAGGGCATCATTCAACCTCCCGAGATTGTTATTTTTACTAAGAAAACCATCCGTGACAATGAATTGTGGTGGAGAAAAAAGGATCCTCAACATGATGACCAAAAAAACTGAAACAGCGTAAAGAATAAGAGGAACCTAACTTCTATGCAGAAATTTTTTGGTAGAAGCATAGTAAAGGGCTCCTGATAAGAAAGGTGAAGCATATTTCGAATTACCTAATCGGTAGAAACATTCCAAATGAGTTTGTTGCAATGTACGACACTGTACTAGCAAATCCCCCTCATTCATTTTACATAGAGGTGCCAAATGAACAAATAGTCAAATTTTTCTAAATAACAAAAGTAGCAAGCAATCACAAATGAGTTTTGAACCATCTAGATAGAAAAACTTAGCAACTTGAGGCCGAAAGAAAACCTAAAATATAGAAAGCTGAAGAAGCGTAAAAGAAAAGAGGACACCTAACTTCTATGCACAAATTTTTTTGGTAGAAGCAAAGTAAAGGGCTCTTGATAAGAAAGGTGAAGCATATTTCAAATTACCTAATCGGTAGAAACGTTCCAAATGAGTTATTGCATTGTATGACACTATACCAGCAAATCCTCCTGACTCATTTTACATGGAGGTGTCAAATGAAACAATAGTAATGTTTCTAACAAAAGTAGCAAGCAGTCACAAATGAGTTTTCAACCATCTAGATGGACAAACTTAGCCACTTGAGGCCAAAAGAAAACCTAAAATATAGAATAGATATTATCAAAAACAATAAGAAGCAATCTAAAAATCATATTGTAATCTAACATTTTAAAAAACAATAACAAAGGCGGCGTAGAACAACACATTAGAAGGCCTTACATGATGCTTTCTATTTGTTGTAGCAATTAAAGTTAACACCTTAAATTCTCAAACTAGTAGCAGTGCGGACAAAAAAGCAGTCATCAGTGCCCAAATAGTTGGAAACAAGCAAATTGAGAACCAACATAAATCCAACGCCACTACTATTCAACTATGAAGAAAACTTGTCAAATATCTTTATGTGGAACTTACAGTGGACAATTCAATAGCAAAGCGCTCATTACAAGAAGCATTAGCATCCTTGCATGATAACAATTTCTATAACGAAGAAATTAGCGTATTGCCAATAAACATCAAAGATCAAAACCATAACCACAACCATAGCAACTAAACTATAACTCCTCTAGAAGACTCCTTCAATTCATTTTTGCTGAAAACATGATTAAACAAAGTCATTAGATACTCTAACATTTGACCAACTTTTTCTATTTATAGCTGGAGGAGGGATATTACATCTCTTTTTCTGAGAAATAAGGCTGGATTCCACCTCCATCTGTGTTTTACGAAAGTCAATAAGACTGTTAACTTTTGCAGTAAGCTCCTCATTTAGCCAATCATTATGGCTCCTCATTTAGCCAATCATTATGTTTCCCCATCAATTCCTTCTCCTGCAAAATAACATACACAAATTCATTATAGAACGGAGATTATGGTCTACATACCATTATTACAAAAACAGAAGCAATTCAAGTGTACCCATGGTAAATGGTAACGTGAAAGTTGAAGGCAATATAACAATGAAGACATTACTTCCATTAAAGATATTTCAATCCTATAAACAAAAAACGAACAACATTCCGAACACGACAATCAAATTTTCTTATAAAAAATGCAAAGAATGCAAACTTAAACATGAAATATGCCACACTAGAAACAAAAATATTTTACACTCACCTTGGTAAGACGGTCGCATATTGCACAAAAACCTAGCCACTTCTGCCTCAAGATCACGGATCTTGGCTTCCATTTAGTTAGCATCTTCAAAAAGTTTTAACCTTCACAGAAATAAGAAACATCAACATAGATAACCTTCCACCGATCATCTTGCCCAAAATGGCAACGGACCGGCACGAGCCGGTACAGCCAGAAAAAGGTTGTTCCGGCCATCTCTATGACAAATCATGGCGCTTCCAGCACGTGCCAGGGGCCACGACACATGCCGCCCGATACCTAAAACCATGCTAGGTACTACTACTTAATTATACTAAATCAACTAGAACTGCAAACACACAATTATATGCAAGTAATGGTTCTGATAGAAGCATCATATTCAGCAAGAAATAAGAAATTCAACTTTCAAACAATGCTTACAAATTCTAAAGATGACCTGAATTTATTTGTTAAAAATAAAATGTACATAGCTATCCGCCAACACTTATACCCTCATAAAAAAAGATGTATGTTTAGGATCGGCAAGTGATTGGTACATCTTGCCCATGTAATGAGAATAATAACTAGTGGCCAAATATACTTAGAAAACAAAAATAGGCTTCCTGGCATGTGACTAAGATCAAATCTATTACAGTTGTTAATATGGCTTCAAAAAAGATTTAGCTTCTTATATCTATATCTAAGAAATGAACGACTATAGTAGTGGCCTAATGCTAGGTAGTAAAAGCATATCATGGAGGGAATCCACATCTGTGATTCTGTGGGCACTTTCTTATGCTACAACTTTCCTATTACATCCATAACAAACAGTTATAGAGGATTCCAGACAAACAGTTTAGAAAGAAGTCGAGATATCTAGGCAAAACTAAAGCAAAGCGTACCAATACAAGGAACATTACAATGAATAAAGGCACTGACATAGATCCTACGTAGAGTACAAAAAACATTCCACAATTTTATTTGGGAAATTTTGGATATTGATTGTCAAAATGAAACAAGCAGGGCATGCAGAACTTGCCAAAATGAAACAAGCATTGTCAAAATGAAACAAGCAGGGCTTGCAGAATTTTGGATATCGCATTGTCAAAACTAGTCCAAAAATGCGCAAATCCAAAATGCAACAAGCAGAGCTTGCAGAAGTTGTGACCACAGGGCGTGACGAGTGGAGAAGTCATCACTTTCTTGCCTATCAGACAGCTGAATTCTGCAGAAACAAAAGCATGATTAAGAAAATAACATTGTTCCAGATCAGAAACATTACTGCAAAATTTCATGTACTCCACTTTCGAGCGGCACATGGTTCAGTTCATAAATAAATTTTGGGTAAATTTGGAACAAGTTTCGAGAGCAGTAGCATCATTTTGTTATTATTTTAATAAGATTGGATCCAAAAACTAATTTTACCTTTCAAGAGCTTCTCCCTAACAGTGAGGTTCCTTGCACTTCGTATTGCCTTCCTAGCCCTCCTACGTTCCTTAGGATCTGCAGTACGCACCTGTTTCCGACTTGCTGGTGGAGGCTTCACCCATGTCCAACCCTGTTCTTCCTGTAATTAGGAGGGTGGCATTAATGATTACTACATTATTAGATCGACATATTAGCACCCAGGGATCTGGAATATACAGCTAAAATTAAATTCACGAAACAGTGTGGGAGTCATCCCCACCATATATATTTTAAGTAATCGTGGACCATTAAACACTGTTAGATTCAATTAGGGTGCAGTTACAGGTTAAAAATCAGCCCTCTTATTTATTTCGCAGAAATAATGATACCTACCATGTTATATACATCACAAGAAAACGACTACTATTATTATATCAGAAAGAGAGCAAAATCTTCCGAAGGATGAGAATCAATAGGCCAATTCATAATTCTAAAGTTATAGGAAGATAGTCTCATAAACTAAGGATGCCAAATTGGTGACAATATCCAAAGAATATAAGTGGGAGGGTAAAAGGAAATTCATACATCGTAATCCCATGATCGAGAATCCTTTCTTGTTGTGACATCAGTTGCTTGCTTCAATTCTTTGATGTTCGGCAATGGTCTTGGACGATCACCAAACTCGTCATAATAAATGCAATACATTCATTAAATGCTTAAGCTACATTTAGTTTTTGTTTTAAAGAAGTATTTATGACCCACCCAAAACCATGTCCATGGAGCAGGTGAATTATCACACCTAACAAAGAGGTCCCTGCAAACCTTGAAACCCTGTAGCAACGTAAAGAAATAAAAAAGTTAACTGTGAACATCATTTTGTTTGCTATGGAAAAGAGATCACTGCAAAACAAGGGCCCTAAGCTTACCTGGATTCCTACTTTCCGCCAGCATTTCTCAATCCTATAGATTCCATCGTAACGCAACCCAGATTCAGGAGCATATGAAGATCGCTTCTCTTTATGGGATCTGCAAACATTATACAATATCATGTAAAAGAAAGGTCCCAAACCATGTATGCGTGGCATGTACATCTGGATAAACCAAAGGAGATGAAGAACGCAATTAATAAAAGCAAGTGCTACCTCACAACCTTAACAGGGTAACCTTTATTGCAACTAACTCGGAGCGGCTCATTCATTTTATCAAATTTCTGATCAAATGCCTGCTCTTAGTTTGTTCCTTTGTTTCCGCTCAAGTCTCTTCCACCACTGCCAATTGCATTCGGATTATTACCATCAGTACAACGGAAAAATAACCCAATACCAGCTAACTGAAAGGAGATAACCCAACACAAAGAAATCAAAGGGCAAACTCCAGAGTTTCAACCGTTTTTTAGCTCAATTTCGGCTATCTACTGTAAACAAGATGTTAAAAAGGAATAAAGAATGGCATAGAGAGAGCAGGTACAGAATTTTAAAGCACTCGGAGGTTTCTAGGAAAGACTTATTCAGCACTATAAATTAACTCTTACCTTCCTGTATATAAAAACCACTCCCCATGGCCTCATCATCATCATAACCACCAGATAATGCAACAGATTGAGACCCATAATCCAACTGCCCAGCAATCTCAGCAACATGAGGAAAGTGGGCACCCCATTGCCTACATTCGAGGCGATCTTCACAAAGATATGTCCGGAGCATGCATTAGCCTTCCCAGACTTCTTTGCACGTTCAGTTGTAAATTCCTTGTCAGGCTGATCGTCATTGAGCATGATAACCCTGTGTCATGGAGCTGGAAATTGAAGATTTGCTAGTCTTTGCCATTCTAATTGCTTGAACAAGCACAGAATTAATTCTTGGCTGGCTAGCCATTTTATGTGGAATAGGAGCTCGACACTTTGCACAAGAAAGCTTTCCTTGTCCTACCCACTTCTGGAAGCATTTTAGACAGGAATTATATCCGCAAGGAGTCTGCAAAAGACACAAAGAAGTCGCGGACAAATGTCATTTAATGTAGTTATACTCAAACCAGTACATGAAACCAAATTAACTTCGTAAAAATCTAGCAACATATCATCAGTGTTATATAAGCTATCATAAATAGATAAATTACACATATATGAAGGCATTTGCGAGAAAACATATAAAAGTTGAATAATAACCAACGGAATTAAAAAGAACAGCCATATAATAACAGTCGCGGAAAAATGTCATTTCAAAGTAGTTATACTCAAACCATCTGAAACCATACAGTATCAGATTACTCAGCAAACCCTCAGAGTACTTGTTAGAGTCCCAAATAGCGCCTTGTTAGCATTGACTCCTAGCACTACCATTGACCCAAAGGGCAACTACATAGAATGAATTACAATGAAATAAAGTATGAAAGTTACTTGCGCGAGTGAAGTTCAAATCAAGAAAAACACGGTTCTGTGCTAGATAGCCGAGAAAGACATGATCCAATCAAGACTACACAAAAACGTGATGTACATAAAAAAATAAACAATTTAACTTTTCCTTGGACAACTGCATTAAAGTCATCAGGAGATATATCAAAAAGTAGAGTCGTCATACTAAGTCTATAGAAAGCCAATAAAAAACATGACACAAGTAAATGTGCACTATGTAAAGATGGTTTAAGAGGGCCACTAGTTTTTAACAGGAAATTTATCACAGCTTAATAAATGCAGCCACATGTCAAGTCATTTCAGAAGCAAAACAAGCACACAACTATGACAGAAGTGATAGCAGAAATTGGCCACAGCCTAATACGACAAACATACAAAAAGATTTTTATGTTCTGCAACTAATGATTTCCATTCCACCCCAACAAATGGCATTCAAGTTGGTTGTTCACAAATGCAATTTATACCAAAAGCACCAGATTAAAGGGTGCTGAGTTAGAACTTCAATATACAATGTTCCATTATCATAACTCGAATTTCAAACCATTGATGATGGCATAATGTAGAAATAACCTATGCAATAGCTAGAGCGTAGAGATACATTCAGACCATACATTCCACAAGTTTTAAGCAGCCACAATGCACGAATCCAGAGCTACTTGAAAGATGTTACGAGAAAAGCACTTAAAATGTTGGCAACAACTAATTCGAAAAAGGATGCAATCCCAATACAACTTGTCAATGCAAACCGCTAGGGGTCCTGGACTGTGTTCCAGGAGATCATTCCTAACATGGTGGGGGCACACCCGCCTAGCCAATGCCCGTACCGAGTCCAGGAGATCATCCCTAACACTGCTGAGGCCCATCCACCTAGCCAATGGGCATTGGCTAGGTGGGTTGGCACCACACATTCGGGATGATCCCTTGGACATGGTCGGGTCATGTAGAATCCATGATCAACAGAATATGCAACCATGGCCACCAGTATAACACATTATAATCAGCAAGTGGGTAAGCAGATTCTGTGTTTGGTAGGACACGCCAAAGTAAATAAACTTTTAGAGCAAGCAGAGTTCATTATCCCTCAACTGCAGAAATACCAAGGCATCAAGTTACGAAAACTTCTTTGCAAAATTAAAAAGAAATAACAACAGAAGAAAAATACAAAAGTTGCTCAAAAAGCAGTCATTAGCAACAGTAGAGACTCGAAATTAAGGGCACAAAACTGCAGAAAGAAATAACAGTTGAACGTCAGAACAGGCCATGACAGCAGCTCATCATACAGTCTGTATCACATGCAAACCACAATACAAAAGTATAAGAATCAATCGTACTAGTTAAGTAACAATTATTGGTGAATATTATTCCGCAAATCCAAAATGAAACAAGATTAGGTAGCCAGGATCCCAAAGTAACACTTATCTACACCGGGTTTGAAAAGGTCTGACAAAAATTCTTCCACAAACGCTTTGCTCCTTAAAACTTCGATACGCCTCAAAAAATTCAAGTATCAAAAACAGCATCATGGTGCCAAGAAATGCAAGGCAATCAACAGAGTCGAAAAGAAAAAGTCAATATGCAAAAAAAAAAAAAAAAAAAAAAAAAAAAAAAAAAAAAAAAAAAGAACCAGAATCACAATCCTATTGTAGTAGCTCTGAATAGTAGCATTTTTCTCGCCAATCTCAGGGTCCTTTGGCTCAACAAGCTCCACCAGCTGGTGCATCGATTTATGCGGCTCTGCGGCCTCCACATTGAGCCTCTCCATTTCTGCATCCTTCTCAATCTGTCCATTCAGAGAGCCAATCAAGGAACCGAAGAGGAGAAACGTAGTATAAAACAAAAAAAAAAAAAAAAAAAAAAAGAGAAAGAAAATTAAGAAATAAAAGGCAGGATAAATCATACGGTGGCGATTTCAGTCTGCTGCCTATTAGCATGTTTAGAAGCAATTTCTGAAGTTCGCAGCTCAAGGGCTGAAGATAGCTGAGAATTCCCTGCCTGCAGGCGAGCAAGTTCTACAGACACGGCGGCATGCCGCTGTTCAAGAATCGCAACGGTCTGCTCGGCAGCTATGGCAGCAGCATTGGGCTCAGCGCGGACGGTGTCGAGCTGGCGGCAAAGATCGGTTTATAATAGAGTCGGCCCGCTCCGCCACCGCCGCTGCATCGTTCTCGACGGCGCAGAACTCCTCGCCCGGGAGGAACAGCGGCATCTCTTACGACTTTAGGGAAACCCTACGGCAAGATTCTATGGCGATTTTCAGCGTCCAGACATAGACAGAAAGAGAAAGGCAGCAGAAAGAGAGCGAGCGACGGATGGTACTTAAAGCGGCGGCGATCGGGGCGTAAGACAGGAGGAGCAAGTCGAAAACGAGATTAAGAGACGCTCTTGGAGATTTTATTTGGGTTGTCCTTTTATTTATATAATATTATTATACTCAATTTATAATAGTTCAAAACGGTTGATTTAAAGGATAATTACATTTCAGGCCTCCCTATTTCTATCGGGCGCTCATTTCAGCCCCTATTTCTAACAGTAGTGTATTTCAGCCCTCTAAAATATAGAACGAGTGCCGCCACGTCGATGCAAAAACGCGTTTCGGATGCCGCAATGCAAACTGTACGATATGGGAGGCTGAAATACAAATATTTCTTAATTTAACGCTCCGACTTAAAAATGTTATACTTTTTGGTTCTATAAAATAGAAAAATTATTCTTATAAAATTAATAAAATTTGATTAGATACATTTGAAGTACAAGTGAGTATACTAAAAAAATATCTATAATTGTTTAAAAGATTTTTAGAATACAATTATAAAATTTGATAAGATTTTCAATTTTTATATTTAAAATTTTTTTATAAATTACTTATAAGTAAGTGTTTAAAAAAAGTAAAAACAAAAAATCTGTTAATATTTTAAAATTCTAAAATATCTCTTTTGAAATATTTTTGAAAAAATTTTGAATATAAAAGTTATAGATTTGATCAAAATCTACAACTAAAATATTAAAAAATTTTAAAAATTATTTCTAAGTTTTTTTTGGTCATTGATGTCATTTTAAATTGTTAAGAGAGTATTATATCATTTGATATGATAAAGGGTGCATATTTTGACAATTAAAAAATATATTTTGATATTTTTAAAATATAAGGAGTATAAAAAAATTCCATTGTCCCATCTTGGATTGATAGTTGGTAAGGACGAGTGAAATTATTACAGATGATAGTTTACGTGTTGGTGTTTCAAGCAGTCCAATCAAGCCCTAGTGCTAAACAGATATCCGGTGCGAAGTTGTTGGAGAAAGAGAGAGAGAAAGAGATTGATTATGACTTAAAAATTTCAATTCATACAAATTTCTGTTGGAGAAAGAGAAAGGGAGTATTAGAGTGAGGCATGGATGATATTTAAAAGTGATGGCAGGGTGTGATACGAGGGAAATGTCCTTATTCCTTATTTAATGGGAACTCTATATTGTTCGCAATGAAATTCCTCTAAACCAACTCTTTTATAATATTTGATTTGAGGCCGAAATAAGAATAAATGTAATATTTAAAATGCACTAAAATCACAATAGAAATGAATAAGATTCTTACTATGTACTTAGTTCAACCAGATGGGTGAACTTTGATATCTTTACTCAATAACATTACCTCTCAATCCTATTTTTTGACGGTGTTAATATAATTCGAAACAATATTAACTTTATTGTTTTCAATTTATCAACCAAAAATTTCATTGAGGTGGGTTTTGATTCTCATTCTCTCAACAACGAACAAAAAAAATCAATAACTATTAAATGATGAGTGATGAAATAATAACTAGTAATTTATAATAAAAAATTATGATGAAGTATATATTACACGTGGCAGCATGCCACCTCAGCGCAACATTGCTAGCGATGCTTGTATGGTAAGAGAAATACCAGTTAAACTGGCGATAGAAGCTAACGCCAGTTTAACTAGCGACAGAAGTTAAGAACAGTAAGTCTGGCGATTGCAGCGCCACTGTAAATGGCGTTTCTATACCGAACCCAAGCGCTGCCGGCAGCTTATTCCCTTTCCTTCTCACTTTCTTCATTTCTGTCGCCCCTCCCCCATTTTCGAAATTTCTCATTCCAAATCACAATATCTTGCTAAAATTTCATAGATTTCATTTAGTATTGCGTAGATCTACCAATTTCGACCAAAATCTACAAAAAATACGGTATGTATACCTAAGTTATTTATTTTGTATTAAATTATAGATTTAGACTTGTATATACTTATGGTTAAATTTATGATTGTAGATATACATTTGTGTATATTTTTAAAATAGTTTGTGTGAATTTTATGAATTTTTGTATATATTTGTATAAATACGGTATGGTATATTAATACGTATATTAAAAGTAAATTGCTCGAGAAGATGTCTATAAATAATATATTGTTGAATAAATATATTGTAAATTTATACAGGAAATAATATATTATCATATGTTTATACATTATGTGAATATGTATACGAATACATATATCAACGGAATTTTGTTCACAATCATAGTGTACTACAAAAATGTAGATTAATCAGAGTGTAATTACATACATTGTCATATATTCATACATAATGTATTGTCATATATTAATGTAGTATACGGTAAATGTACATTAATTGTATATCGATGGAATTATATATATTGTCATATATGTATACGGTAAATAATACATTGTATACTTTATATGTATATTTTATAAATCTAATATAATTACGTGCATAAACATAGTATAATACGAAATATAGATTAACACTATATTGTACTACTATTTATTTATAACATGTTATGTTAGATATCGATAGATGTGGCAGTGCCAACTCATTTGTTACATGAATTGAAATATAGTAGAAGGTTCAAATAGTGTTTCTTATGATCGTCAGCCTGCGGTGCTATAATTAATTACCATCCGAACGACATATACTATCTAGCAGAGTGTGTATAGAATTTCATGTCCGATAACGTCACAATATTTGCTCGAAGTATTTTATTGGACCGAAGTGCTGTCACATGATGGATCTGTTACTATGGTGCTGATATCAATACCTTTTGATTGCCGAGATTGACATTGGAAGTCTAACGCATTTTCCATAGACATGTGTATATTTATTTGAATTTGAAATGTTAGACAATCCATCGCAGGTTGCAGACGATAATGCCGGTCCAAGTGAACTAAATAATAATGTAGTTTCCGGTGAAGATCGTCGTGTGTTGTATCTCCAGAATAGCCACGCCCTCTGCTCCCTCAAACCCAAGTAGAGTGATGCTACTCATCACAAGGATTCACCAAAAATTTTCCATTCTAAATCAAAAATTTTTGGACATTTTGTAAATCTTAAAGTTCATTATAAATTTTATTTTCAAAAAATATTTTAAAAAAAAATACTTAAAAATTCAATTTTTTTTTAAAAAATAGTATTTTAAACCCATAAAATTCTAAAATATCATAACATAACTTTTTAATCATGTGGAATAGTAAATTATTTGATTAATCCATTGGAGGGGCTCAACATTTTTTCACCACGTTATTGAGAAGTTTTTCCGATGTGAATGGCCATACATACCCGCTCTCAGAAGAACAACAAAATATAGTCACCAGAAGCATGTATGGAGGATGCCTCGATGAGAAGAATTTACACGTTAACAGCAAAATCTCTGACTGCATGGTACTAACTCAAGTCTTCAGGAAGATGATCTAAAACAAATCACAACAGAACTGTCAATGTCTTACAAACTTTAAAGAACTACTTCTAAACGATCTAATGATACAAATATAACAAGAGAAATTTACATGGAACACCATCGAAGAAACACGACAGCTATAGGCGTCCCCACATTCAAAGATTTCTCCGTAGGCTCGGACACTTCGACTCATGGATGTAAGATCACAATTGGAAATTGGAGACGAGAAAACCAAAAGTGATTGCCCGGATACCTCTAACTTTATCACTAGTTGACCTCTAAGTGGTGTGAATCATCCACACCATTTTTTTCAAAATTACAACAGACCAATCATTTTTTGAATGCAGCGTGGTTAATTGCAAATAGGATTAGAGATCAAGTTTGAGACAAATTTGACCAAGGTCCATCCGCATGCGCAGAAACTGCATCAGATTTCTTTTCCTTTATTTCCTCGGTATTCTTGGCTTACGAGGTCTCCCAAGGTCTCTTCAATGAATATTTTTCTCCCCAGGAGCAGTGCTCTCCTTGCCTTCCTTCTGAGTTTCTTCTTCCTCTTCAGAAAGTACGTCTTCCTCACATTTCTTTGCCTTCTTCAGAGGCCTTCCCACATCTCCAGTAGTGTTATTTCTTTTCGCGGCTGCCTTATCACCGGCTTTCTCTTTTTTTGTCCATGATTGCATCTGCTGGAGAAATATCAACATCTTGATCCTTATTGCCTTCAATCTCGGACTCTTTGACCACCTCATTTTCTATAAACTCAATTAAATTCTGTTCTTCACAAGACTCTGCGGACTCTTCGTTGCCTACATCATTGCCTCCTTTTTCTGCCTCCTCTCCTCGACTTGTTGCTGCACACGCCTATGAGATACTTGAGCTCCGGTTAACCTGTATAAGGTGTAAATAAAAAGCAACATCTAAGCATAACAATGCGAAGCTATGTTACGCTTCAGCTTTCATTTCAAGCTGGAGTATATAACCTACCAAAACTTTCCCCAAACAATTTTTAGCACAATAAGGATTAAATCTGGGCATTCCTTTGGGTAGGTGTGAAACCAAGCCAAGTCAAGCCATCTTGGCATATTTACAGGCACTTCATTAACTTAAATAACTCGGAGTTTGAGCTTGAGCTCTAATTAAATCTTTCTAAGCTCGGCTCGTTTGATTTGCGAAGCTTGAACTCAGAGCTTGTCTTGAACAGCTACTGTATAAGCATTGGAGATAGGTTATGCTATGAGGTACCAAAGTATATCATGAAACATTTTTATATGATCTAAAATCAAATATGCTGTAAATATAATTTAACACTTGATAGCATATTTTATACATAAGTTTAACTTCAGTTAATGTCTTCCTATCGAGCTTTTAATCAACCTATGAGCATTAAAAAAAGTTCTTAATTGGAGCTGTTCATCAACATTTCGAGTCGACATGCGTTTAAGCGTTTAAGTCCTGTTCATTTAATTATGAGCTTTCTAAATTTTTGTTGAGACTTTCTTATTTGGCAATTGAAGAATGTGAACGAGCTTTTATCGAGCTCGTTCACAAGTTGTTCATCGATCGCCATGTTCACTTATAGTAGCTCTAGCATTTTCCTTCACGCTTACGTAATTCATATTCAAGCAGTATCTAGGTCAGTCCATGCATCATATTTGGAATATAGGACAAACTTTGCTATAGACTGTTGGAACGATTAGCATCTTTATAATTAAGCTTACCTGAGGATTTGCAAGAAATTCAGAAAATCCATGGGACCAGGATGGGACATCTTAACTATTTTTGTGCTCTTTTAGTGAGCGACACCCTCACGGTCCTTCTCCCTTACAACATGACTGATCAGCGAATACCCCAGTAAGCAGGGCTTGCAGAAGTTGTGGCCACAGGGCGTGTGAGTGGACAAAGTCATCATTTCTTGCATATCAGACAGCTGATTCTGCAGAACAAGCTGATTTAAGAAAATAACATTGTTCTAGATCAGAAACATTGCTGCCAAAATTTATGTACTCCACTTTCGAGCAGGGACACTGGTCAGTTCATAAATAAATTTTGGACAAGTTTTGAGAGCAGTAGGATCGTTTTGTTAATGTTTTAATAAGATTGAATCGAAAAACTAATTTTACCGTTCAAGAGCTTCACCCTGACAGTGAGGTTCCATGCACTTTGTATTGCCTTCCTGGCCCTTCTTACGTTCCTCTGAATCTGCAGTATGCACCCGTTTCCAACTCGTTGGTGGAGGCTTCGCCCATGTCCAACCCTGTTCTTCCTGTAATTAGGAGGGCGGCATTAGTGATTACTTCATTATTTGAACGACATATTAGCACCCAGGGATCTGGAATATACAGCTAAAATAAATTCACAAAACAGTGTGGGAATCATCTCCACCATATATTTTAAGTAATGGTGGGGACCATTAACACTGTAGAATTTCAATTAGCGTGCAGTTACAGGTTAAAAAATAGCCCTCTTATTTATTTTGGCCGAAAATAAGGATTACCTAACCATGTATATACTCCAACAGGAAAACACCTTACTATATTTATATAAGAAAGAGAGCAAATTTCCCAATGATGAGAAATCAATAGACCAGTTTAGAGTTATAAAGTTATAGGAGGATAGTCTCATAAACTAAGGATGCCAAATTGGCGACAATATCCAAAGAATATAAGTGTATAATGTGTAACAAAGCATCATAGTATTCAACCATATATAATCATACATTCTATCATATAACAACACGTGTGCATGGATGTTAGCAGTACCGACCTAAAAGATAACATTAGCCACTTCTGCAAATGATGAGTTAAGCACCTGTCTCAGATAGTTGTTGTGAGCATTTTGCCAGCGATTATGCTTGAAACTGACACTATCTCAGTGAAGATACTTGCTTTTCCATTGCTTCAATTTGCCTCCTAGAGCACACAAGAAGAAGAGGATAAAATTAAAAACAAAGAAATAGCAGTCATTTAGCACTAATCAACCAACATATTTTCAGTTAGTTCAGAGACAGACTTTGAAGTAGAAATTTCCTTTTCATTACATGCAATAATAGAAGAAGCTTTCTCAAGTCGCAAGGCATAGTTATTTTCCAATTCAGATACTTTGCATTTTAAGAAACTAATGTTAGCACTAATGCTTGCTTCAATTTTCCAGCCTGGAGAATGGAATTATATATAGCACACACAACACACACACACGTGTGTTTTAATAAAAAAAAAAAAAAAAATTTTTTTTTAAAAAAAAAAGTTACAAAAAAAAAAAAAAAAAAAAAAAAAAAACACTTTCTAGCCCCAAACAATGAAATATTACCTCAGTCATGGATTCCTCATGGACAGAGTCAATATGTTTCAATGCAACCTCACCTGTACTTGCTTATTTTTAATACTACTTAAGACAAATGAGATGATCAATCGAAAAAGTTAGACAACACAAGCTCATTTAGACATTTGAACTACATACAAATATAAATGGAAACGGAGAACACCTTAGCATGGACTCTTTTTACGCAGCAGCTTCTTCCTTGAGCTTTTCGACTTCCTGCTTTGCTTTCAAACATTTCATCAATTTTCTGAGAAAAAACTACTACCCCTCTAGGGAAGAAACTTACGGGTTCCAAATTTATGTCTTTACTTTGTGCATACAAGCTAGAAGAATCCACCAATTCTTTTTCCAGCTGAAAACATGATTAAACAAAGTCATTAGATATTCTAACTTTTAGCAATCTTTTTCTAATATGCCTATTCATGGAGTCTTGCAAGTCGAAATCATGACGACAATTACTGTTAATACTTCACTCATTTGCCACCGACACAAACTCCACACTAACCAGTCCATTGCAACCACACTCCCTAACACTAATAATAGACTTAAGCATCTGCAAGGAGTCAGGTGAGTTAATGTATCATTTGTCGTTCATGTCGTTATGTAGATTAAGCCATTACTTTTATGCCACATACAATAACGATAAAAAATAATACTCATATATATTTTTAAAGATTCTGACATATATCAAAGAATTTCGAAGTATTATTCGAGATATTCATTATGGCATACAGAATTAACTTAAAAAATGTCAAACGAAAAACCAAACATAAGGCCACAACCAAGTAATAAAGAAAAATACCTCGAGAATCTTTGGAAGAACTGTTTGACACATGATTTTTCCGTTGCTGCTCATATCTCAGTACATAGAAGGAATCAAAACAGATGACTGTAAACCTGTTTATCAAACAGATGACTGGTTAGAAACCTGTTTCTAGAGATCATCAATCCACCTTTCAAAGCAGCTCTATAATTCTCGGCTCTTGTCTTCTTCCAGGTCAGACTGAAAATAACCTTTGTCAATGAAGTTCAGCAAAGCCTTTCGATGGAGTTCTAATAAGAACTAATCTTCAAACCCATAATAACGCTCTCAAACTGTTCTTATGCTCAAGAGAGGCCTGTTGCAGTTAGCACTCAACAAATCATCCCGCCATCGGGATGAGATGGAGATCACAAAGATACCAATGCCAATTCACTATTGTTTTTATCACAATAGCAAAAATTAATATGTATCAATATCATAACAAAAAATAATCATAATAGTGTCGGTTAATATTTCTTGAAAATGCTAGTGCAGTACCAAGGGAAAACGGTTTTATGGTTTTCGAGTTTGTAAATTAAGTTTGTATAATCTAATTTTCTGTATTTATATTCTGCTATAATGATAGTATTTCATTAGGTGAATTTTTGTAAAATAGAAAGATGAAGGATGTTCTGTTGATCATTTCAGAAAACTTGAAATAATGTTAACGATTAGTCTTTAATTCACTCAATATGCAATTATAGTATTCCAACTGACAATTGTTTATGTATACCAAGTTCGAGAACTGAACTTTCCCATAAATCATCATTCCATATAAATACAAAGAGAAAACAGAGGAATCGTAATAAAATGATCAATTGTGCAAGCTTTATCAGCAGTACTGATTACAAGAAATAGAGGTGCGTTTGACTGCAACGGTCCTTATATGCCACAACGAGTCAGCGATCTATCTAGAGTAAAGTTTGTAAAATATAACACAAGTTATAGTCCTCCAAAGTACAACCTCAAATGTCATGCAGAAAAGGGCTGCCTCGACGTACATACAGCTGATTCACAATGTTCCACCACTATCCAAAAGCCAAGTTCAATACTGCCTAGTTGCCAATGCATGAAACCTAGACAAGACAACTGCCCCTTTTAGCCTCTAATTCAAG
The DNA here is from genome assembly GCA_002076135.1 of Xerophyta viscosa. Lineage (NCBI taxonomy): Eukaryota > Viridiplantae > Streptophyta > Magnoliopsida > Pandanales > Velloziaceae > Xerophyta > Xerophyta viscosa. Next base: position 22,291 of record MJHO01000385.1, on the reverse strand, counting down.
TAGCCTAGTCAGTGTACAAATGCACACATTTTATTCGGAAAAGAAGAATATGTGAGATATATCACGATCCCCCTACATCTCATGAAAATCATGAATAAATTATTATTATTTTTTTTTAAAAATCACGCATGATTAAAACAACAGGAGGAAAGGATTAAATTCTTCGAATTTTAAAAGTTACCTTTTTACCAAGAAAACCTAGTAAACTAGAGATACTTGTTCACTCTTAGGCATGGAAAGGGACATTTTTCCAAAGTCGACACGAAACCTCAGCTTTGGACTCAGACGAGGCAATAGTATGCCAAGCAACCAATTCTTTCCTCATCTCTTTCAATTGACTGAGAGAATTTTCAGATCCTATCTATCACAGTGTTAAGGTGTGGGACACTTCTCTCTCCCCTTGGGGTTCCTTTTTGGCATCGGCCCACTCCCTCTGCATGAATAAAGAGCGTCAAGGAAATAGCCTACCACGTTTGATCAATCTTTGTAATCAATTTTTCACATGCTCAACTAAGTCGTTATGGCAGGATTGAATCTCAAAAAAATAGCACAAAGGAGATCGTGACAAAAGTCCCCCATTAACATTATATAGATTATACGACGTGCAAGCCCTTAAGATAGTGATGGTGGTTCATGAAAGCTGAATAGTGAGAAAAATAAAAAAAATAAACACAATAAAAAAACTGTTATTCAGAAGGGGGAAGAAGAAAACAAGCACCAAATGACATTTAAAGTAAACATAATAATACATATCAAGACTAAATTAGTGCCATTTGGAACGAGTGTTTCTAGTTCGCTACTTCATATCCTTTCAAATTCGTTGCCATTAAGGGATATTTTATAATGAAAATAACAAGTATTGCAAAACCAAGAGATTAAGTAGAAACGAAAATCTTAAACAGATTAATTCAAGAATGAGAACTCTTTCGGTATTACTATTGACAACTTACTTCTACTCGTTTCAAGGACTCCTCAAGATGTCTTATCACCAACTTCGTACTCTGCAACAAATACAAGAGGACACAAATCCCTTGGGATTGTAAACAAAAGGAAACAACATAAGCAAACATACATAACTCATGAAAAGAGCTTACTAGCATGGTATTGTTTTAACTTTTAACAATGAACATATATTGACATAAAGAGCTTACTAAATCAACCAACTGTCCATGAAAGGGCATCATTCAACCTCCCGAGATTGTTATTTTACTGAGACCTCAACCTCGACATGATGACCGAAAAAACTGAAACAGCGTAAAGATAAGAGGACGCCTAACTTCTATGCAGAAATTTTTTGGTAGAGGCATAGTGAAGGGCTCCTAATAAGCAAGGTGAAGCATATTTAGAATTACCTAATCGGTAGAAACATTCCAAATGAGTTGTTGCAATGTACAACACATACCAGCAAATCCCCCTCATTCATTTTACATAGAGGTGCCAAATGAAACAATAGTAATGTTTCTAAATAACAAAAGTAGCAAGCAATCCCAAATGAGTTTTGAACCATATAGATAGACAAACTAGCCACTTGAGGCCCGAAGAAAACCTAAAATATAGAATATATTATTTATTCAAAAAAACAATAAGAAGCAATCTAAAAAACATATTTTAATCTAACATTTTAAAAAACAAATAGAAAGGCGGCGCAGAACGAGACATTCGAAGGCCTTACATCATGCTTTTAGTTTGTCGTTTAGTGTTACAGTTAACACCCTAAATTCTCAAAATAGTAGCAATGTGACAAAAAAGAGTTCACCAGCTCCCAAACAATTAAACAAGCAACTTGAGAACCAACATAAACCAACGCCATTACTATTCCAACTTCTGAAGAAAAAACATGTCAAATATTCTTATGTGGAACTTACAGCGGAACAATTCAAATAGCAAAGGGCACACATTAACAAAAGCCTAGTTTCCTTGCAAGATAACATTCCCACAATGAAGAAATTAGCGTATTACAATTAAAATTGAGGATCAAAACATAATCACAAGACATAAGAACTAAACTATACCCACCCTATAGGAAAAGAAACTTTATGCTCCAGTTCCAAATTTCTGTCTTTACTTTGTGCATAAGCATGCTAGAAACTCCCTTCAATTCGTTTTCCAGCAGAAAACATGATTTAAACAAAGTGTTAGATATTCTATTTTGGCCATCTTTTTTTGTATCTTTTCTGGCTATTAAAGAAAGAAAACCTACTTTCGACAAAAAAAAAAAAGGAAAAAGAAAAGAACCTACGATGAAGCTTCCCCTTTAGACGTCCAAAGATAAGGAAACATCAGGTCTTAGGCTTCATTATCACATGCGTATCAGCTATGGAAGAAATGACCAGCTTTCTATTCTGGACTTCATATCCTTTCAAATGTTGACAATAAGGGATATTTTACAATGAAAATAACGAGTATGGCAAAACCCAGATATTAAGTAGAAACGATACACTTAAACAGAATTTAATTCGGAGGAATACGACACTCCTTCGGAAATCTACTTGCATCAAAAAACTTCTTTAGATTGTCTCGATCCCCTATAAGCCTCGTTCTATGCACATACATATAAAGAAGCCACAACTCACTTTAGATGTAAAAACAAACAGGAAAACAACATAACAATAAGCATACATACCTTACGAACCTCCTATGTGCTAAGAATTGTGTCGAGACTTAACTGAACAAAATACAAAAGCATGTCAAAGTTATAGGAATCGGTAGAATAACGTATTAAAGCAAGAAAGAAATGGTTTCATGTTTGAAGGACACCAGTATTAAAGTCCCAAAGCGTATTTGGAAACTAATCAACCCAAAAACTCCTACCTATTGGCCCGCCTACTTTCTATGGTCAAAAAACCTAACGAGTCAGCGTTTTGGACTTATCAACCACGAAATAGAGGTGCGTTTGATTTGCAGCGGCGCTATATGCAACAACAGTCAGCGATCTATCTAGAGTTAATTTTGTAAAATATCACAAGTTATAGTTCCTCCAAAGTTACATGCCATAATAAATGCCCAACCTCAAAATTTCATTGGTAGAAAAGGGCTTCCTCAACGTACATACAGTTGATTCACAAGTTCCACCGCTATCCAAAATCCAGTTCAATACTGCCTAGTTGCCAATGCATGAAACCTCTGCCCCTTTTAGCCTCTAATTCAAGTAGCCTAGTCAGTGTACAAATGCACACATTTTATTCGGAAAAAGAAGAATATGTGAGATATATCACGATCCCCCTACACCTCATGAAAATCATGAATAAATTATTATTTAAAAAAAATCACACATGATCAAAACTGTTTATGAAAGAAGACTTCCTCTAGAGAACACATAAACACAGCTATAACAATGTATCAAAAGCAGGTACTTATATGATTTTACTAACCTGATCATATGCTCCTCCTACATCCTCTCTGTTTTTTGCCTTAATCAGAAAGGAACACCCTTAACGTCTCCTAGAGTAAAAAAGAAGAAGGGGATAAAAATAAAGACAAAAGAAAAGCTGAGTATATAGCACTACTCAACCACATTTTAGCTAAGTTCATCCTTGACTCCTTTTTGCGTCCAACATTGCAGTAGAAATTTCCTTTTCTTTACATGCAATAATTGGACAAAGTGGAGCTGAAAACCAGCGTAAAATGACAAGATAAAATATCATACACATTGCAAAATATCATTCTATTTGTGAAAGTCTAACCTCCCTTTTGTTCCTATCCACTAATTTCCTACAACAGCATAGATATTCTGTCTGCCCCGACTCTGCATTGGCTACAACATACCGACACATGTTTAAAAAATATATATACAACACTATCTGACTACAATGGTTTGTTTAGACAAAGATGCAGAAAATGCTCCAGTTAACAACGCCTAGTTGGACAACATTGTTTGCTTCATGCCTAAGGAACGCAGCCTTAATTCCACATGATGTAAATTGTATAGACATGCGCAGAGACATAAATAATATCTTAACAGCAATTTCTCAAGGTAATACAAACAACTTGTCAAAGGTTTCATGTAGCTTGATAGGAATATACAATTGTATAGATGAACTGTTAAGGAGTAGGAAACTCCAGAGAAGAAAACAAACACTCAACATGCTAAACTCAGTTGAGAGAACACCATAAAGTTAGACAACGAAAACTAAACCTATAATCTTTCACACAGTAAGGCCAAGTTGGAGCTGAAAACAAACGTAAAATGACAAGATACATTATTTGTTACGCTAAATAACATATACCATGTAACCATCCAAACAACAGGAGAAAAGGATTAAATTCTTCAAATTTAAAAGTTACCTTTTTACTAAGAAGCTTAATCTTCATTTAAGTTGAGAGCAACGGGCCTACATAAATGAAAACCTAGTAAACTGAAATACTTTGTCAACTCTTAGGCATGAAAGGACATTTCCAAAAGCCAACACAAAACCTCAGCAGCCACAGCTACACGGACGAGGCCAACAGTATGCAAGATGCAGCCAATTATTTCCTCATCTCTTCCAATTGATTGAGAGAAAATTCAGAATCTATCTAAGAAGTGTTAAGGTGCGGACACTTCTCTCTCCCCTTGGAGTTCCTTCTTGGCCTATGGCCACTCCCTCTGCATGAATAGAGCATCAAGGGAAATAGCGCACCACGTGACCAATCTTGGTAATCGATTTTTCACATGCTCAACTAAGTTGTTAAGCAGGATTGACATATGAAAAAACAACACAAGAATAATGACAGAAGTCACTCCATTAATATGTTATAGATTATGACAATGTGCAAACCGTTAAGATAGTGATGGTGGTTCATGGAAGCTAAATAGAGAGAAAAATAAAGAAAAATAAGCACAATAAAATAACTGTTATTGAAAAGGGGGAAGAAGAAAACGGGCACCAAATGACATTTAAAGTAAACATATATATAATTATCAGACTAAACTAGTGCCATTTGGATGGTCTAATCAAATACACAATGCGAATCAGCTTCCTGGAATGTGACTAAGATCAAATCCATTACAGTTGTAAATATGTATTAAAAAAAGATTAGCTTCTTATATTCTATATCTAAGAAATGAACAAACTATAGCAGTTGCCTAATGCTAAGGTAGTAAAAAGCAATTCATGGAGGGTTCCACAACTGTGCTTTTGTGGGTATTCTTCTTTTTGCTACAACTTTCCTATTAATCCATAATAAACAGTATAGAAAGGAGTCCAGACATCTAGGGAAACTAAGCAAAGGTACAATACAAGAAACATTTACAAAACGAATAAGGCACTGACATGATCCTACGTAGAGTACAAAAAACATTCCACATTTTTATTTGGAAATTTTGATATTGCATTGTCAAAATGAAACAAGCAGGGCTTGCAAAACTTGTCAAAATGAAACAAGCAGGGCTTGCAGAACTTGTAGAACTTGTCAAAATGAAACAAGCAGGGCTTGCAGAACTTGTCAAAATGAAACAAGCAGGACTTGCAGAATTTTGGATATTGCATTGTCAAAACTAGTCCAAAAATCCACAAATCCAAAATGAAAAAAGCAGGGCTTGCAGAAGTTGTGACCACAGGACGTGGTGAGTGGAGAAGTCATCACTTTCTTGCAGAAGTTGTGGCACTTCAAAACATTTTATAAAAATATTATTTGAGCCAGAATTTACGGAAAGATTTCGGAACGGCATTTAAAAATTGTTTTAAAGTTTTAGACCTTAGATTGTCAAGGATCCTTGGGCATCAATGAGGAAGATTGATGAGTTAGGATCCTTAGCAAGCTAAGTGGTGCGATGTGGTAAGACTTGTCTCCCTCACAGGAGTTCGCCACGTGCCGGTCGTCTAAAGTATGGCTCAAGTTCCATTGCGTTATATTTGAAATACTAAACGTATTTCGGTGATTTCCAAACCATATATTGCATTTTCAAAAGCTTCCGCATTTGTTGTGTGGTTGGAGTCGATCCACGTGGTGGCCCGAGGTGAGGACGCCCATCTAACAAGAAACTTACCTTCAAACCTATAATAACGCTCTCAAACTGTTCATGCTCAAGAGCAAATGCAAAAATAGCGAAATCCCACTACAAAATATGAACTAAGCAATGTTATTAAAGGCGACAGGCGCACCGAGGCGCAAAGTCTTTTTGGAGCCTAGGCGCGAGGCGAGGTGCATGCCTTTTGCACGTGAGGCACACTTTTTCCTATGAGATACAAAAAATATTCCCTATTCAAAACAAGTGTATATTCAAGTCTCTATAATTAAAAAAGTCACTAAAGTTACTTTATTTTAACTTTGAGAATGAATAAAATGTATGATACATTTATTTTTTGTTAATAATTGACATATATAGCAACTGATTTGCTGATATGTGTGACATAGTTTTGAAAGTTATAAGGGAGCTCAGTACATGGTACAATAGAATAATGAAATGCAACAAAAGAAAGAAGTATGTGAAAAAAAAAAGAAGTATGTGAAGTGTACCTCTCATCCTTTTTTTTTTTTTTGGAGGGAAGTTAGGGGGGCAAAAGGCTCGCCTAAAGACTGGGAGGGCGCAAAAACTTGTTGGCACACCTAGGCGCGGAGGCGAGGCGGCGCCTTTAATAACACTTGCACTAAAAGATAACATTAGCCACTCCTGCAAATGATCAGTTAAGCACCTGTCTCAGATAATTGTTGTGAGCATTTTGCCAGCGATTATGCTTGAAACTGACACTATCTTTCAGTGAAGATACTTGTTTTTCCATTGCTTCAATTTGCCTCGTAGAGCACACAAGAAGAAGAGGATAAAAAATTAAGACAAAAGAAAAGCAGCAGTATATTTAGCGCTAATCAACCAACACATTTTCAGCTAGTTCGTCTCTGAGTCCTACTGCCGCAGACTTTGAAGTAGAAATTTCCTTTTCTTTACATGCAACAATAGAAGAAGCTTCCTCAAGTCTCAAGGCATAGTTATTTTCCAATTCAGATACTTTGCATGCTAAGAAACTAATGTTAGCCACTAATATCGCTTTCAATTTTTCCAGCCTGTGAGAATAAGATATACACAACACACCACACACACACACGTGTGTCGTAATGGAAAACATAAAACAATTTATCTTACAAACAAAAGTTCAAAAAAAAAAAACACTTTCTAGCCCAAAAATGGAATTTACCTCAGTCATGGATTCCTCATGGACAGAGTCAATATGTCTCAATGTAACCTCACATGCATTTGCTAATTTTTTATACTATTAAGACAAATGAGATGATCAATCCAAAACGTTAGACAACACAAGCTCATTTAGACATTTGAACTACATTACAAATATAAATGGAAACGGAGGAACACTTAGCATGGACTCTTTTTTTATCGCGAGCAGCTTCTTCCTTGAGCTTTTATCGGACTACCTGCTTTGCTTTCCAACATTTCTTCAATTTTTTTCTGAGAAGTTAAACATGAGCACACTGAGCTAGTAAAGTTATAATATGGCAGAAGCAATCCATCTATTTTATCCAAAAAGAAAATCTTTCACAGCAGCTCTTGAACCACATGGAAATCGCCGAAAACAGCTTCAATAATTTTAATCTTCAATTCCCTTATCTAGCTCTGTTACTCCATTTTCCATATCTAGAATTCATGTGATATTCTCCTACAATTCTTTACAGATTTTATTTGCTTCCTCTAAGAAATTTACGTTCTTTATATGTTTTCACTCATTAATAGATTTGAAAATTCCCTTGAAGCATTACTACAGAAAAGGAAATTTTCAGAGGTCAAAATGGAATTAAGAGAAAGCAACTTTACGGTGTTTTTTGAGTAGATGAATTATAATTTCGATTTGGGGTAGAAAAGGGCAACCGCGAGGTGAGGCCATTACAACCATCACTAGGCTTCAACCACCAGCCAAGGTGGAGGGGCGCCTGTGCGGTGGGACTGACTAGACCTACGCCAACATACCCCCCCCCCCTATCCATGATTTTACGCGGTATAACGAGAGATGGTTTCGCCAGGGGCGCATGAAGGCACACCCGGGAGTCGAACCCGGGCCGCCTGATGGCGAGGGTAAAGCCCTTGCCACTAAACCACGCGGTCAACCCTTGAAAGTTCAAATTGCTAAAAAATACCCACCCATTGAAAGTTGGGGGCAACCCAGTATGCCTTTCAGCTTTCATTTGTCATTCAAATTGATCTTGTCTAAGCAAACGTCTAACACTTGCACACCTGAGTTTTAGGTTTATTTAAGCAACTTTCAGTATCTCGCTCATTTCAAAGGGGCTTTATAGGTCCTATCCCGACAATATGACCTTCCTCACATGACAAAAATTTTAAATATGAAACACAATAAGAAAACACTAAATTCAAAGAATGGTTTATCCAGTACATAGTATGAAGGTACTAGATCATTTATGATGCTCATCTAATTTGCAAAATATCATTCCCACTATATTTTTGAAAGTCTAACCTCCTTTTTGTTCCTATCCACCATTTTCCTACAACAGCATAGATATTCTGTCTGCCCCAACTACATTGGCTACAACATATCGACACATGTTTAAAAAAATATATATACATATATTCAGACAAAAGGATGCAGAAATGCTCCAGTTATTAATTAACAAAGCATATTTGACACCATGGTTTGCTTCATGCCTAAAGGAACGCAGCCTGAAATTCCACGAAGATGTAAACTGTATAGACATGTGCAGAGACATAAATATCTTAGCAGCAATCTCTCAAGGCAGTACAAACAACTTGTCAACGGTTTCATGTAGCTTGGCAGGAATATAAAATCGTATAGATGAACTATTATGGATTAGGAAAACTGCAGATAAGAAACAAGCATCAACATGCTAAACTCAGTTGAGATAACACAGATAAAAGTTAGCAACAAAAACTGACCTATAATCTTTCATACGTAAGGCAAGTTTGAGCTGAAAATCAGCGTTAATTGACAAGATAAAATTATTTTTTATGCTAAATAACATATACCTGTAACCATCCCAAAAACAAAGGAGGAAAAGGATTAATTCTTCGAAATTTTAAAAGTTACCTTTTTACAAGAAGCTTATCTTCATTACTAGTTGAAGCGCAACAGGCTACATAAATGATTCGATGAATAGAGCTTACTAGCATGTATTGTTTTATTTTTAACAGTTGACCAATTATTTGACAATGAAAGAGCTTTACTAAATCAACCAGTTGTCCATGAAAGGGTTTACAATCAAACTTTCATGCAAGGAAGGGCATCATTCGACCTACAGAGATAGTTATTTTAAAAAAAACAATAAGAAAGGCAGCGCAGAACTACACATTGGAAGGCTACATGATGCTTTCTATTTGTTGTAGAGTTTAAAGTTAACACCCTAAATCTCAAAACTAGTAGCCATGCGGACAAAAAAGAGGTCACCAGTGCCCAAACAAATTGCGAACAAGCAACTTGAAGATCCTAATAAGCACGCCATTACTATCAACTATGAAGAAAACATGACAAATATCTTTTTGTGGAACTTACAGCGGACAATTCAATAGGCAAAAGCAACAATACCAGAGCCACTAGCATCCTTTGCCATGATAACAATTCCTATAATGAAGAAATTAGCGGTTGCCAATAAACATTCAAAGATCAAAACATAACCACAACACATAGCAACTAACTATACCTCCTCTAGGGAAGAAACTTTTATGGTCCAGTTCCAAATTTATGTCTTTACTTTGTGCATACAAGCTAGAAGACTCCTCCAATTCTTTTTCCCGCTGAAAACATGTCATTAGATATTCTAACTTTTAGCAATCTTTTTTATAGAGCAAGAAACATGCGATGAAACATCCCCTTTTGATGTCCAAAGATAAGGTTCTTCAGGTCTCAATCTTCTATCTCGCATGCATATCAGCTATGGAAGAATTGCACCAGCTTTTCTAGTTCGTGACTTCATGTCCTTAGCGAATAAGGGATATTTTACAATGAAAATAACAAGAATGGCGAAACCCAGAAATTAAGTAGAAATGATACACTTAAACAGATTAATTCAAGGATGAGAACTCCTTAGGAATTACGAGTGAAAACTTACTTCTACATGCGTCAAGGACTCCTCCAGATGTTTCCTTTTCCTAGACCTCGTACTCTGCAACATATAAAAGGACACAAATCACTTAGATGTAAACAAACAACAAAACAACGTAAACAATAAACATACATACCTGACGAACGTCCTACGTGCTAAGAATTGTGTCAAGACTTAACTGAACAAACTACAAAAGCATGTTAAAGATATAGGAAACATAGAATAACCGTTAAAAGCAAGAAGACATGGTTTCATAGTGAAGAGCACACCAGCATAAAGTCCCAAGAGTATTGGCCTATCAACAAAAAAACTAGCTACCTATTGCCCGCCTACTTTCTATGTGAAACTCCTAACTTCATCAGTCGCACGTCTTTCCGGGTTCTCTACAATTTCAATGCCATGCTTCAGATTAGAGACGTGTGTAAAACGTCGAGTCAATTTAAAAACATGCTTTTCAAAACAAAGACTTTTAAAAGGGAAAATTTTCTTGTAGTAGCTTGTAATAGCAATACCGACTCAATAGTAGCCGCTTTGCCTTATCTTTTAGAGGCACGCATGCTTGGTAACTTTTTCTAGCATCTTCTGGCCAAGTTTTAAAAGCTTCTTGGCAATTCTTCAATTTTGCATATAACATAATCACACTAAAAGAATAAACCAAAATAGACAACAATATAATTTCCAATAACATTAAAAAAAAAAATTAAAACAAAAAACCAAAGCGCCACCGCAGTTTCAACTCTTTAGTTTGTGGTTTTGTTGTGTGAAACTATCAGCTTCTTCTTTGCAAAAGCTGCTACCAAATGTTTCTCTATTCATATTCCTTACTGATGAGAGCATGACTCCTACACCAAAAATAAACAAAACTTAAAATGACGATATACTGTGAATTAGACATGTCAATGACACCTACGCCCAATTTAACTTGGGGTTACGCATTTACAAGTTTATAGCAGACTCGTTCATTAAATCAACAATGAGATGCCACATGATCTGACAAATGCTATAGATAATTATAGCAAAGTACACAAGAAGATTATCTTGAACATTCACTTGAACATTTGCATATCTTTTACAACGAAATAAACAAAAATTTCACATCGCTAAGATTACGCTAAAATTAAAAGCGACTAGTTCAAACAAATAGAGAAAATTCTTCAAGATCCTCAAAAAATGCAGTCCGAAAATTCTCATCACTCAACATAAGGGAAAGATATTTGCAGGGAAAAAAGAAAAAGAGAAAGAAAAAGAAAGGAAGGGCACATAGATAAATCTTTTATTCACTCCTATCAGTTTCATCTAATCCTATGTTAGCATTCAGAAGAAGCAACACAGAGATGACAAAATACATATATTGAAACTTAAATAACTTCCACTCTTACAAACCACTATTCATATGTATATAGCAAAAATATTTCCAGCGGTATTTCTGACTTTATAACTACTAAGATTGGAAAAATAAAAGAGTAGAGCCTAGGAAAAAGGGCATATTGGAATACACCAATCTACTTAAAGTAGAACCTAAGAGAAGGCTGTCTCTATCAGGAAACACTAAAAGTAGATTAAGCCATTTGGAAAAGGAAGTATGGTGTCATTAATATATGATTTGTGTTAAAATTACATTACTTTTATGCCCATACAATAAGGATATAAAAAAGACTATTCTTTATAGATTTTAAGATTCTAATATACAATGGAGAATCGATCCATTTCACTGATCTACTAGCAATCTTTTACTTAGGGAAACCAAGGATCGGATAACCAATTGACCCCTGTACAATTTATCGGGTCTATTTTTGGTTATTTATTATAGATCTATGCATTTTATTTATTCATTTGTATTACCTGTATGGAAGGAAGTAATACATCGAAGCACTTAACCTATCCCTTGCACTTTAAAGTCTTTTTCCTACTAAAAGGAAAAAAAAAACTTCTTTAGGATTATCCAGGAAGAGAATATCTTTAGTAACAAGATGCACATTCTTTTACCGCTAAGAAAGCTAACAGTAAAAGCGACTAGTTCAAACAAATAGAGAAAATTTTTCAAGATCTCCAAAACTGCATCCCAAAATTCTTAGCGCTCAACACAAGTGAGAGATGTTTGCAAGTAAGCAAAGAAAAGGAGAAAGAAAAAAAAAAAAAAGACATATAGATAAATATTTTATTCATTTCTATCAGTTTAATCTAATCCTATGTTACCATTCAGAAGTGGCAACACGGAGATGACAATAAATAAATTTATTGAAAACTTAAATAACTTCTGCTTCTACAAACCACTATTGTAGGTATATAGCAGAAAATATTTCTAGCGGCATTTCTGACTTTATAACTACTAAGATTAGAAAGATAAAATATACATGGAGTCTTGCAAGTTGAAATCCATGGACGACCAATTATGTTAATACTTCACATTTGCCACCAACAAAACTCCACACTAACCTTCATTGCAACCACCAACCCTAACAGTTAATAATAGATTAACCATCTGGCAAAAGGAAGTACGGTATCCGTTAATTGTTAATGTCGTTAAGTAGATTAGGCCATTACTTTATGCACATACAATTAACGATAAAAAAAATTAATACTCATTTATTTTTTTAAAGTCTGACAACAATCAAGAATTTGAAGATTATGTTCGAGATAGTTCATTATGCAATACAGATTAAACTTACAAAAATGTCAAACGAAAAACCAAACATAAAGGAACCACAACCAAGTAAATAAAGAAAAATACCTCGAGAATATTTGGAAGAACTGTTTGACGCATGATTTTTCCGTTCCTCCTCATACAACATTCTATACATTGCCACCTCCAGAGAAAACCAATCAACTTAGATCAATTTAGTGAAAGTAAAAGATATACAAGAAAAATGAAGTCCATAACTTCTCGTAGAAGAATTACCTCAAGTTCCGCCTCTTTCTTTTCATCATGATCAGACAGACTCCGTACAAGGTTATGAAGCTGGACATTCAGTTCTACCAATCCGTTTATATCTTCGAAAGTTAACTGTGATAGAGAGTCGCTTAGAAATGCAAAAGTATTCTTCCAAGTTCTAGAACCATCAGTATATCCGCTGCAACAATCTGAGAGGGAACATCAGGATCGCCTGCACCTCCGTATTCCAACATTTGAATTTGATATCGCGGGAACTCCTCAGAAGAAAATACTACCTAATATAAGTTATAAACGAATGTATAGTCCAATAAAGAACATTTCCCATAATCACAAAATCACAAAACCAATAGAGCTTTCCAGTTGAATGTTGCATAGTATAAACAAAATACACGTTGGCAGTCAAACTTAGGATCTCAAGTACATAGAAGAATTCAAAACAGATGACTGTAAACCTGTTTCTGGAGATCATCAATCACCTTTCAAGCAGCTCTATAGTCTCGCTCTTGTCTCTTCAGGTCAGACTGAAAAACACCTTTGTCAGTGAAGTTCAGTAAAGCCTTTCGATGGAGTTCTAATAAGAACTAACATTCAAACCCATAATAACGCTCTCAAATTGCTCATGCTCAAGAAGAGCCTGTTGCAGCTTAGCACTCAACAAATCATCCCTCCATCGGGATGAGATGGAGATCACAGAGATACTAATGCCAATTCACTATTGTTTTTATCACAATAGTAAAAAAATATAGTATCAATAATCATAATGAAAAAATAATCATAATAGTGTCGGTTTAATATTTTTAAATGCTAGTGCAGTACAAGGGGAATATGACTTTTGGTTTTTTGAGGTTTGTAAATTAAGTTTTTATAAATCTAATTTTCTATATATATTACTCTGTATAATGCTAGTATTTAATTAGGTGAATTTTTGTAAATAGAAAGATTGAATGATGTTCTGTTGATCATATCAGAAAACTGAAAATAATGTTAACGATAGTCTTTAATTCACTCAATATGCAATTATACTATTCCAACTGACAATTGTTTATGTATACCTAGTTCGAGAACAGAACTTTCTAATAAATCATCATTCCATATAAATACCAAGAGAAAACAGAGGAATCGTAATAGATAAATCTTAATGAAGTACATAAAACAAATTAGCCAACACAAGGTATGTGCTATATATATATATATATATATATATATAATTATATATATATCTATGTATGATATGTATGTATGTATCGTCATATACATACATACTACATACATACATACATATATATATAATTTACATATAATATATATATATTATTATATATACATACATACATACATACATACATACATTTTTTTACATACATACATATATATATATATATATATATATAGATATCTATCTATCTAGATAGATAGATACAAATATAAATGGAAACGGAGAACACCTGTAGCATGGACTCTTTTTATGCAGCAACTTCTTCCGTGAGCTTTCGACTTCCATGCCTTTGCTTTCAAAACATCTCTTCAATTTTCTAAGAAGTTTAAATGAGCACACTAAGCTAGTAAAGGGACAATAGCATAAGCAATGCATCTATTCATCCAAAAAAGAATCTTTCAACAACAAATCTTGACCACATGGAAATCACTGAAAACAGCTTCAATCTTTTTTTTTTTTTTTTGAGGCTATCGTGTGGAAACACCGTAGTAACCGACTAACGGCGGGCACTTTTTATACCCAGGCAAACATATAAACCAACAATTGCAGTAGTCTATGTTCCGCCAAACTAAAAGACCATCCTTTTCAGTCATTGCACCAGGCTCAGAGAGCCTAATCAGCCGCCATAGGTAGAGATGAGGACAAACCCCCCACACCTACAAGGGAGGCCCTGCTATTTTGAATTGAGACCAATTTATAAAGTGGATATACAACTTTGAGAAGGAATTTCGTTTTTACCTTTCTTAACGCCAGCCTATTTTGGATAGCATAGCAAGTTAGATTTACTCAATCCCAGGCCAATGTGACAGTACTTACGACCCCTCCCAAAACTTACATAGGTGTTATTGCAAATTCCTTTAACATGCGCGATGGTTTGAACAATAAGTTTATGCTCTCTTCACTTACATTTTAGTTTTTCACTAAATATTTTCCTAAAAAAAGTTGCTCTACTTTATCCTAAAATTTTACAATATACTAATTTTATCTTAAACTCCCACTCTCTCTCTCTCTCTCTCTCTCTCTCTCTCTAGATTTAATCTTCAATAACCTATCTACCTCAGTTACTCCAATTTTCCATATCTAGAATATCTTGTGATATTCTCACTACAATTCTTACAGATTTATTTGCTTCCTCTAAGAAATTTACTTTTTCTTTATATCTTTTTACGAAGTATCCTTTCAGATTACTTTGTAAAAAATTTGCTATCAAAACAAAGAATTTCAACTAAAGGATCTCGAGGATCTCGAATCATGTATATTGAAAGTTTTTATGAAATTAAAATCATATCCTGCAATAACCCCATGGTAGGAAATTGCAAGCTGAAACAAAAGTGTCTGCTAACAAACCTATATTTTAAGACCAGCATAGACTGTAATAAACTAACCTTACTTTTATCGGTTTTATTACAACTATGTTATTCCCAACATCTCTTAGCCTTTCTCAAACAGATTTTTTCCTAAGAGGTTGTTATTATCCATGGTCTAATGACACATGACTTCATTCAGCAACTTGGCATCAAATTTGACTTCAGATTTATTAGTGCTCGTGAAAAAATGATATTAAAATCTGCTTTTACAATTCAAAAAATCAGAGCGAGCTATTAGTCTAAAAAATAGAGCAGAAAACACATTAGAACTACAGGAAAAAGGAAATTTCAGAGGCCAAAGTGAAGACTAAGAGCAAAGACTTTACGGTGATTTTTGAGTAAAGATGAAATTATAATTTCGATGCTAGGGTAAACATAACAAAAAAATACCCACCCATTCAAGTTGGGACACCCAGTATGCCTTTCGGCTTTCATTTGTCATTCAAATTGATCTTGTCTATGCAAACGTGTAACATTTCAAAGGGGCTTTATAGGTCCATCCCGACAAATCATGACCTTCCCACATGCCAAAGATTTTTAAATAATGAAAATAATAAGAAAACCCTAAAATTTTTAAGGAAGGTTACCAGTACTTAATATGAAGGTATCTAGATCATTTATGATGCTCAATAATTTGCAAAATATCATTCTTACTATATTTGTGCAAAGCTAACTCCTTTTTGTTCCTATGCACTCATTTCCTACAACAGCATAGATATTCTGTCTGCCCGTCCGCAGGTTTGCTCAGACAAATGATGGCAGATACTACTGTTATTAAATTAATCAACGCAGTATTTGACAGAGCATGGTTTACTTCATGCTTAAAGACGTAGCCTGAAGTTATTCTGTATATGACATGCGCAGAGACATAAATCTGAACAGCATTCTCAAGGTAATTGCAGCACTTGTCAAAAGGTTTCATGTAGCTTGGTAGGAATATAAATTGTATAGATGAACTGTTAGGATTCAGGAAACTCACGGAAGAAAACAAGCACTCACATGCTAAAGTTAGAAAAACAAACTGAACCTATAATCTTTCACACCGTAAAGGCAAAGGCTGGAATGCTGAAAAACAGCGTCAAATGACTAAGATACATTATTTTTAATCTATAATAACATATACCATGTTAACCATTCCAACAACAGAGGAAAGGAATAAATTCTTAGAATTTCAGAAAGTTACTTTTACAAGAAGCGTAAATTTCTTTTAGTTAAGGTGCAACGGGCCTACATAAATGAACCTAGTAAACAGAAGGCATACTTTGGTCAACTCTAGGCATGAAATGACATTTCCAAAAATCGACCACGAAACCTCAGTTTGAACCAAGACAGGCAATAGTATCGGCAAGCATGCCAATTCTTTCTCATCTCTTTCAATTGACTGAGAGAATTTTCAGAATCTTATCTATCAAGTGTTAAGGCGTGGACACTTCTCTCCCCCTTGGAATTCCTTTTTGGCCTCTGCCCACTCTTTGCATGAAGAGCGTAAGGGAAATAAGGCCTACAGTGATCAATCTTGGTAATCATTTTTTCACATGCTCAACTTAGTCGTTAAGCAGGATTGACATCTCAAAAAATAGCACAAGAAACCGTGACAAGAGTCACCCCATTAACATTATATAGATTGTGACGACGCGCAAGCCCTTAAGATAATGATAGTGGTTCATGGAAGGTGAATAGAGAGAAAAATAAACACAATAAAAAAGCTGTTATTCAAAAGGGGGAAGAAGAAAACAAGCACCAAATGACATTTAAAGTAAAAATAATAATACTTATCAAGACTAAACTCGTGCCATTTGGAACCAGTGGTTCTAGTTCGCTACTTCATATCCTTTCAAATTCGTTGCCATTAGGGGATATTTTACAATGACACAGTTTGTGCAAAAAACAAGGCGATTAAGCAAGAAAGAAATCTTAAAGAGATTAATCAAGAATGAGAACGGTTTCGGTATTACTATTTGACACACTTCTTCTATCTCGTTTAAGGACTCCTCAAGATGTCTCCATTTACCAGACTTCGCACTCTGCCACAAATACAAGGAGACACAATCTTCGATGTATAACAAAAAGGAAACAACATAAGCAAACATACATAACTCATGAAAAGAGCTTACTAGCAAGGTATTGTTTTAACTTTTAACAATTAACCAATATTGATATAAAGAGCTTACTAAATCAACCAGCTGTCCATGAAAGGGTTTACAATCCAACCTCACGCAAGGAAGGGCATCATTCAACCTCCCGAGATTGTTATTTTTACTAAGAAAACCATCCGTGACAATGAATTGTGGTGGAGAAAAAAGGATCCTCAACATGATGACCAAAAAAACTGAAACAGCGTATTAAGGGATATTTTCCAATGATAGTAACAAGTATTGCAAAACCAAGAGATTAAGTAGAAACGAAAATCTTAAACAGATTAATTCAAGAATGAGAACTCTTTCGGTATTACTATTGACAACTTACTTCTACTCGTTTCAAGGACTCCTCAAGATGTCTCCATTCACCAGACTTCGTACTCTGCAACAAATACAAGGAGACACAAATCCCTAGGATGTAAACAAAAAGGAAACAACATAAGCAAACATACATAATCAATCGAAAAAGCTTACTAGCATGGTAATTCGTTTAACTTTTAACATAAAAATATTACAATAAAGAGCTTACTAAAGTCAACCAACTGTCCAGAGGGCATCATTCAACCTCCCGAGATTGTTATTTTAACTAGACTCAACCTCGACATGATGACCGAAAAAACTGAAACAGCGTAAAGATAAGAGGACGCCTAACTTCTATGCAGAAATTTTTTGGTAGATGCATAGTGAAGGACTCCTGATAAGCAAGGTGAAGCATATTTAGAATTACCTAATCGTAGAAACATTCCAAATGAGTTGTTGCAATGTACAACACTATACCAGCAAATCCCCCTCATTCATTTTACATAGAGGTGCCAAATGAAACAATAGTAATTTTTCTAAATAACAAAAGTAGCAAGCAATCACAAATGAGTTTTGAACCATCTAGATAGAAAAACTTAGCCACTTGAGGCCGAAAGAAAACCTAAAATATAGATAGTAATTATATCAAAAAACAATAGAAGCCAATCTAAAAAACATATTTTAATCTAACATTTAAAAATAATAATAATAAAGGCGGCGCAGAACTACACATTAGAAGGCCTTACATGTTGCTTTCTATTTGTTATAGTAGTTACAGTTAACACCCTAAATTCTCAAACTAGTAGCAATGCGGACAAAAAGAGGTCACCAGTGCCCAAACAATTGGAAACAAGCAACTTGAGTAACAACATAAAACCAACGCCATTACTATCAACTATGAAGAAAACATGTCAAATATCTTTACGTGGAACTTACAGCGGACAATTCAATAGCAGAGCACACATTACTAGAAGCACTAGCATCCTTGCGAGATAACAATTCCCACAACGAAGAAATTAGCGTATTACCAATAAACATCAAGGATCAAAACCATAATCACAAGACATAGCAACTAAACAATACCACCTATAGGAAAAGAAACTTTATGCTCCAGTTCCAAATTTCTGTCTTTACTTTGTGCATACATGCTAGAAGACTCCTACAATTCGTTTTCCAGCAGAAAAAATGATTAAACAAAGTCGTTAGATATTCTATTTGGCCATCTTTTTCTAATGTATCTTTTCTGGCTATAAAGAAAGAAACCTACTTCGCCCAAAAAAAAAAAGAAAGATACCTACGATGAAGCTTCCCCTTTAGACGTCCAAAGATAAGGTACATCAGGTCTTAGGCTTCATTCTCACATGCGTATCAGCTACGGAAGAATTGAACCAGCATTTCTAGTTCGTGACTTCATATCCTTTTAAATTGTTGACAATAAGGGATATTTTACAATGAAAATAAAGGGTATGGAAAAACCCAGATATTAAGTAGAAACGATACTCTTAAACAGATTAAATCGAGAATAAGAACTCCTTTGGAATTACTAGTGACAACTTACTTCTACTTGCTTCAAAAACTCCTCCAGATGTCTCCATTCCCTTAACCTCGTCCCTGCAACATATAAAAGAAGACACAAATCACTTAGATGGTAACACCAAAATAGCGAAACACAAAACAATAAGCATACATACCTGATCCGAACCTCACTAATGTGCTAATCAATTGTGTCAAGACTTAACTGACAAAATACAAAAGCATGTCAAAGTTATAGGAATCGGTAGAATAACATATTAAAAGTAAGAAGAAATGGTCTCAAGTTGAAGAGCACACCAGTATAAAGTACCAAAGGTATGGACCCTATCAACAAAAAACTGCTACCTATTGCCCGCTACTTTCTATGTCAAAAACCTAACGAGTCAGCGTTTGGACATATCAACCACGAAATAGAGGTGCGTTTGATTGCAGCGGCACTTATATGCCACAACGAGTCAGCGATCTATCTAAGAGTAATGTTTGTAAAATATAGCACAAGTTATAGTCCTCCAAAGTACATGCCATAATAAATGCCAAACAACCTCAAATTTCATGTAGAAAAGGGCTGCCTCAACGTACATACAGTTAATTCACAAGTTCCACCACTATCCAAAAGCCAGTTCAATACCTATAACCTGATCATATGCTTCTCGTGCACCCTCTCAGTTTTTGCCTTTGATTCCAAAAGTGTCGACTTCTCTTTTTCAAAGGACACCTTTAATGTCTCCTAGAGTAAACAAGAAGAAGGGGATAAAATAAAGACAAAAGAAAAGCAGCAGTATATTAGCACTACTCAACCAACATTTTTTTAGCTAGTTCATCTCCAACACCTGTTGCCTCCAACATTGCAGTAGAAATTTCCTTTTCTTTACATGCAATAATTGATAAAGTTGGAGCTGAAAACCAGCGTAACATGAACAAGATAAATATCAATACACAATTGCAAAAATATCATTCTATTTGTGAAAGTCTAACCTCCGTTTTTGTTCCTATCCGCTCATTTCCTACAACACATAGATAATTTGTCTGCCCGACTCTGCATTGGTTACAACATCCGAACATGTTTAAAGAAAATATATATACAACACTATCTTACTACATGGTTTGTTCAGACAAAAGAATGCAGAAATGCTCCAGTTATAAATTAACAACGCATAGTTGACAACATGGTCTGCTTCATGCCTAAAGGAACGGCAGCCTGAAATTCTCGAGATGTAAACCTGTATAGACATGCGCAGAGACATAAACTAATATCTTAACAGCATTTCTCAAGGTATACAAGCACTTGTCAAAGGGTCATGTGCTTGGGTAGGAATCATACAATGTATAACGATGGAACTGTAAGAGTAAGGAAACTCCCGAGAGTAAGCAAACACTCAACATGCTAAACTCAGTTGAGAGAACACCATAAAAGTTAGACACGAAACCTAAACCTATAATCTTTCACACCGTAAGGCCAAGTTGGATGCTGAAAACAAGCGTAAAATGACACGATACATTATTTGTTACGCTAAATAACATATACATGTAACCATCCAAACAACAGGAGAAAAGGATTAAATTCCTCAAATATAAAGTTAACCTTTTTACTAAGAAGCTAATCTTTCATTCCTATTGAGAATGCAACGGGCCTAATAAATGAAAACCTAGTAAACTGAAGATAACTTGTCACTCTTAGCATGAAAAGGAAATTCCCAAAAGTCAACACGAAAACCCTCAAGAGCCACAGCTACACGGACGAGGCACAGTATGCCAAACCTTGCAGTCAATTCTTCCTCACCCACTTCCAATTACTGAGAGAAAATTCACGAATCTATCTAAGAAAAGTGTTAAGGTTGCGACACTTCTCTCTCCCCTTGGAGTTCCTTCTTGACCTCTGCCCACTCGCTCTGCATGAATAGAGCATCAAGGGAAATAGCGCACCACGTGATCAATCTTGGTAATCGATTTTTCACATGCTCAACTAAGTTGTTAAGCAGGGTTGACATCTCAAAAAACAGCACAAGACACAATGACAGAAGTCACTCCATTAATATGTTATAGATTATGCCAACGTGCAAACCATTAAAATAGTGATGGTGGTTCATGGAAGCTAAATAGAGAGAAAAATAAAGAAAAATAAACACAATAAAAATACCGTTATTGGAGAGGGGGATGAAGAAAACGGGCACCAAATGACATTTAAATATATATATAATTACAAGACTAAA
This sequence comes from Xerophyta viscosa, assembly GCA_002076135.1. NCBI lineage: Eukaryota > Viridiplantae > Streptophyta > Magnoliopsida > Pandanales > Velloziaceae > Xerophyta > Xerophyta viscosa. The sequence continues at coordinate 632 of MJHO01000385.1, read as the reverse complement.
CTCGTGCCATTTGGATGTCTAACATCTAACCAAATACACAATGCATATCAGCTACGGAAGAATTGAACCAGTGTTTCTAGTTCACAACTTCGTATCCTTTCAAATTCGTTGTCAATAAGGGCTATTTTACAATGAAATAACAAGTATGGCAAAACCAAGAGATTAAGTAGAACAACAAGCTTAAACAGATTAATTCAAGGATGATAACTCTTTCGGTATTACTATTGACAACTTACTTCTACATTTCAAGGACTCCTTTATATGTCTCCATTCACCAGACCTCGCACTCTGCAATAAATACAAGGAGACACAAATCACTTAGATGTAAACAAACATGAAACAACATAAAAACAAACATACGTATCTGACGAAAAGAGCTTACTAGCATGGTATTGTTTTAACTTTAAACAATTAACCGATATTGACATAAAGGCTTACTAAATCAACCAGCTATGTCTATGAAAGGTTTACAATCCAACTCTCACGCAAGGAACCACATCTTTCAGCCTCCCGAAATTGTTATTTTTGATAAGAAAACCATATGCAACAATGAATTGTGGTGGACAAAAAGGGATCCTCAGTATGATAACCAAGAAAGCTGAAGAAGCGTAAAGAAAAGAGGACACCTAACT
>MJHO01000384.1:24174-68600 GCA_002076135.1 Xerophyta viscosa | reverse complement strand
TGTTGGCACGCGTGACTGATGTATGCCTGCGGGAGTGGCTTAGCATGCAAGTTATGTATTGGTATGCGTGTTATGGTTGCATACTGACTATGCATGGCATGCGGGTTTTATTTTGTGCATCTGATTGTGTAGCTTTTATGTTTGCTGGTGGTGATGCATGTTGGTGATGACAACGGTTGCCTTAGCAGTTGACGTAGGGGACTGCTGAGGAGGGTCATTCACTGAGTATATTTTATATACTCAACGTTACTACTTTTTCCCCCTCAGGTTTTTGCGAGTCCGCTTGGCGATCATAGAGCGAGCTTCGGGGTGCTGAGGATTGTAGTGGGTTTAAAATGTAAAAATTTAATTTTTCCGCTATATTCTAATTAGCTCTGATTAATGTTTTATGGTGAATTGGAAGTACTAGCTCATAACATCTGCTTTATTGTATTAAAATTTCCTGGCTCCCGGCCCTGGGGCGTCACACGGTTGGTTGGGTAGTAGAGCTCCAGGACCTAGATCAATTTGATGCTCAATGTCTCTTAAGGGTGGTAATCTTTTTGGTAGTTCCATAGGAAAAACATTTGCAAATTCTTCTAGCAATCGAACTAACTTCGGGTGTTGGTGGTACTTGAAGAAGTAAAGGCTTCTTTGAACATAAGCAGAACAATTGGTGGAAGGTTAGATAATACCTCTTTCAAACTACCTTTTGTGAGCATCATTGTCTCCTTCTTCTTGCCTTTTGTCCACAGATATTCGATCTTTCGGACTTCCTCTGGACTAAGGGGACTAAGCACTATTTTTCGGCCATCCTTGAAGAAACTATACTTGTTGGTGTAGCCACCATAATTTACTTTTCGATCAAATTGCCATGGTCTTCCCAGAAGAAGATGGTAGCGGTAATGGGAACTACAGCACATAACATTTCATCTTGATATTTTCCAATTGTGAAGAGAATTTTTACCAACTTTGCCACTTTTATTTCTCCTTCCCTTCAAATTCACCAACTCAAAGAACCTTGTAGGGATGTGGATGGTTGCTGGTAACTAGTTTCAACTTCTCAACCATTGTTGTTGATTCAACCATTGCTGTTCATCCATAAATGATTATACTACAAACATCTCGTTTACTAAACAACGGGAATGAAGTATGTTTTCTCGTTGCTCATTCTCTAACTTAGTGGTCCGCAATAGTGTACGTCATAGTATAAGTAACTCTCCTTCTCCATGATCTTCCTCTTCAGTGTCGGGTGTTGGTTTACGTGATAAATCAATAAATCAAGATGCATAGCAAAAATTTAAAATTTTACAGCATTGCCCGTAAAACCCGAAACAGCATGCCATTGGTATGCTAAAATAATCGTACTAACATGTATATCATATATACATGATAAATCACAAAATAAATCACATGATAGAATAAATTAATCTAATTAATTTATTCGGTCCTATAATGCTGCTAATCGTATTTTACGAGATTATCGGAATATCTTGGATCCGTGTAATGTGAACTCCAGAATAAAATCAGATAATCGCCGTCACGAGTAAATTAGGTTCCGATGAATCAAGCCGCGAACGTATCAGGCCTCTAACAATAATCCACATGGAGACGATCGCGAAACCGAAATCGATTTAACCGAATTAAATAGATTAATAGCTTAATTGGGCCGTCGGCCTGTTAATCCGATCTGCAGGCCAAGCCCATCAACTTCATCTTCTTCCTCCCGACGCCTTGCTGCCGATCAAGCTCGCGCGTCGCCGGCTTCCATTCGCAGTCAAGCACTCACTGACGATCTCCGGCTTATCGTCATCACGCACGCCACGAGCAGCCGCTGAAGCCGTCGGAGTTCACCGGAGTTCTTAGTGCAACTTTGCACCCGCAAACTTTGCCGTAGCTCTTGAGCTCGTCGCCGTTCACACTTGCCTCAGCTTGCCGTCGAGACGTCTCAGAGAAGACGCTGCTAATGTCGTCGTGGAGCTCTGTCTTGCGAACGACTATCGTCGCAAGGGTCTCACCAACGCAAGACGACGCTAACACTGGTGAAGATGATCGGAGGAGGAAATAAAACGTGCGCACACGCGGTGGCCGACGAAAACAAGAATATATAGCTATGCTATCAGCGGTTCACCTTCCTCAACTCTCACCGGCCGTCGGCGAAAAGTCGCGTAATGCCGGTGGTTACGTGCCCACGAGAAAACAAAGGATTTCGCGTATTACGCGAAAAAACCTTTAAAGTTTTCTATTTTGCAATTTCGGACCCTCACGAATTTGCAAAACCGCGGACCACCAAAATAGTGTTTGCAATTTCAGTCCCTATATGTGCAAAAATTCGGTTTTCGCGATCGCGTCTCATTTGCGTGTGACCCATTACGTTCAATACCGGGCGCCAGCAGTGAATAATAGTTAATTCAACCAAATTAACAAATATATTAGTTCGTTAACTACATTACATTTATCCAGATCATGGTTAAGAACGTCTAAACAATCATGCCATGACCAACTATGTGGTATGATTTTCAAATTCATCATCAAAACCTCTTTATGTAATAGTTTACCATGCCTATACCTTTCTGTTTCCCTTCTACACCCGAATGAGGCTAGTGTATGGATATCAGTCAAACTCTAATCAGTCAATCATATGTATCTTTTAATAGATTTAGCTCTGTTGTGACATTAAGAACTCTTCCTTATTCACCATCGTACCTCGGCAAAGATTTTCTGAGCTAGTTTTATATTAAAGGACACATAAAATGCCTCCTCCTTACTAGGAGTGACAGATTCTTTATTGGTTCTCATCTATCTTCTATGTGCGAAAAATAAGTTATAGCCAGATGGCATCCGTCTACTAAGCTGTTGTACTTGGATACACACTAAATATAAATGTTCTACACATAATATCACTATGGCACCTCAAGTCAGCAGAATCAAGGCATAAAACTATTACAGAAAGATTCACATTGACTTTCCATTAGTGTTCTTTTAGGCGAGTCAATTCAGTGAACTCAATCTCTAATGAGCATTACAAGCACTTTCTTCAAAGTGTCAAACTACACTTGTAGTAATGAGAATTCACTACTTAATCATATGCAGACATAAGTTGTGTATTAGTCTTTTGCGCTATACCATTGAGCCCCTACTCAATGCACTATGACTTAAGAATATTTTAGACTTAGGTTTATAAGATGTTAGATCTCATTATCATGATCTACTATCATGATCGCATCTCTATTGTCCTTATCCATGGGGTTTATCACATGCATTCATAAACATGCACAAAATATGACGATGCGATAAAATAAAAATAACCATAATTAAAAAACAAATAAATAACAACATGTATAATAAAGTGTGTTATATCAAATATAATTGGCTTTTAGGGCATCTACTCTTTCAATCTTCCACTTGCACTTAAAGCCAATTGTTCACGCGTTTTACGCCCATATTGTCGAAATGGCTCTCAAACACCTTTTAAGAAAGTGCATGCTTTGGTAAAAGGGTATGCTATGTTGTCTTTTCTGTCAACCTTTTGTATCTTGATATCGCCTCTCTCAATGAATTCCTAATCAAAGTGAAATTTCTTAAAATGGTTTTTGGATTTTTTATGTGACCTTGGTTCCTTTACTTGCGCAATTGCCCCGTTGTTATCACATAACAATGGGATAGGATCTTCTATCCCTAGACCTACTCCAAGCTCAGTAATAAACTTATTCAACCAAACACCCTCTTTTGCAGCTTCCGAAACAGCCGCTTTTCGATCTATCTCTATAGATCTTGATGCCAAGGAATAGGAAGCATCTCCCAAATCTTTTCATGGAAAATTGTTGCAATAACCAACTTTTTATTGATTGCATCATTGGAATATCATTTCCAATCAGTAGTAAGTCATCCACATACAGTACCAAGAAGGTGATAGCATTCCCGTTAACTTTCTTGTACACACATGGCTCATCCTCATTTTTGATAAAATCAGACAATTTGACTGTCTCATCAAATCAGATGTTCCAACTCCGAGAAATTAGCTTAAGTCCATAAATCGACCTCTTTAGCTTGCACACCTTGCTTTCGCTCCCACTAGAGATAAGGCCCTAGGTTGTGTCATGTACACATCCTCTTTGAGGTTTTCATTAAGGAATGTTGTCTTAACATCCATTTGCCAAATCTCATATCATGTTTATGGCCGCTACGCAAGAATATCCGAATGGATTTAGCATTGCGCTGTGGAGATAGGTTTCGTCATAATCAATACCTTGCTTCTGTTCTGAAGCCTTTAGCCACCAGCTGGCTTTGTAGGTGTTCTACATTGCTATCTGCTCCGACCTTCTTCTTCAAGACCTATTTATACCCAATTAGACTCATTCCCTCAGGTGGTCCCAAACCTCGTTGGTGCTCGTGGAATCCATCTCGGAAATCATGGCTTCCAGCCATTTCCCGCTGTCACTACTCTGTATTGCTTCTATATAGGAGGTTAGCTCGTCATCATCTATGATTTGCACTTCTTGGTTTTCATCAGCTATATAAACCAACTTTTCAGGTTGCTGTGGCTTCTTGGTAGATCTACTAATAGATTGTGGTATATTTGGTTGCACTACTGTTTCGGATTCAGGGACAAAATCAATGTTATTTTCTGGCTTTTGAGCTTCCTCAAGAACTACTTCATTTTCACAACTACCATCTAGCAGAAATTCCTCCTCAAGGAATACTGCATTTCTGGCAACAAACACCTTTCGTTCTTATGGATGCCAGAAGTAGTATCCAAGACCCTATTTTGGAAAACCAATAAAATGATATTTCTCTGATCTTATTTCCAATTTATTTGCATTCTGCTTCTTAACATAAGCAGGACAATCCCAGATCTTAACAAATTTAAGTCCAGGCTTCTTTTCCCTCCATATCTCATATGGAGTGGTATCTACAAATTTGCTGGGAACCCGATTTAGTATGTGCGTTGCTGCTTCTAGAGCATAGCCCCAGAATGAAATTAGAAGTGTAGTGTGACTCATCATTGTACGAACCATGTCCAACAAAGTTCTATTCCTCTCTCAGACACTCCAATTTACGAGGTGTATAAGGGGGATGCCACCGTAAGAATCCCATTCTCCTTAAAGATATTCTGCGAACTGTGCTTAGTATTCACCACCATGATCCTGATCGTAAGTTCTTAGATACTTTTGCCTGTTTGATTCTTATTAATTCTTGTATTTCTTGGAATTTCTCAAAAAATTCAGATTTGTACTTCATTAAGTACATCATATCTTATCCTTTTGAAGAGATAAATGTAAATGAAGTAAAGAAATATCCTCTTTAGCACTTGTAAAAGACATAGGTCCGCATACATCAGTATGCACCAACTCAAGCACTCCTTTGTTCTTTCTCATGTCCGTAAATGTACGAATTTGGTTATTTTTCTTTTAAAGACAAGATTCGCAATGTAGGATATGTTTCATAAACATACCGGTTCTATTAACCTCCTTTTGTATGAGCTTGCGTAATCTTGGTCTCACTAAATGTGACCAAGTCCTGCAGTGCCAAGATTATGTTTAAATTCACCATCACTATCTCGTTTCCTCTTAACAGGTTGTTTCGATATTGTATCACTTCCTGAAGTGTAATCAATGGAAGTAGAGATCACTGCAATAAAGTATTAAGAACCATAATATTCGTTTTTGAATGAAAATGAACATCCATTGTTCTCAAAAACAAACTTAAAGCCACTCTTACGAAGAGTTGAAATTGAAATCAGATTTCTACTAAGTGTTGGTACGAAATAACAGCTATTTAACTCTAGTATTCTTCCAGTAGGCAATTGGATCTCATACGTCCCTACAACCAGCACAGCAACTCTTGCTTTGTTACCGACCTAAGATCAACCTCACCTTTTGCCAACTTTCTAGGATTCTTGTTCATGTTGAAGTTTAGGACAAATTGAGCATAAGAGGGCTGGGAGTGACTGAAGGACATTAGTCAGCACTTAAACTCGTGATCCAGTAGCAAAGTCCAAGTGCCCAAGTGGTTTCGATCAAATCGATCATCATAGAGCATGGATTGCACAAGAATCGCCTTAAAACAGCTCCTTAGATATTCATTTCTTTGCTGCCCCTAGTCAGGTTAGTGTAAAAGCTCCTTCAGACGAACATTATATACCTAGCACTATCAAGATTCGTCATGCTGACGTTCAACTCATTGCCATGGAAGCCAGAATGATACACTTCGCAAGTATTTCAATCTATTTCATTGATCAGCTTGGACTCGCTCATCATCAGTGGACTGATCGTAAGAACAGGCATAGGTACTTCGAGGACATATGCTACCTTTTCAATAGCGAATACCAATTTCATATTACCCAACCAATCAATATAGTTTGGTCCAGTCAATTTGTTCACATCAAAAATACTATGCAAAGGCAGACAACTCATCTACAGACATTCACAAGATATAATAAACAAAAGACATATTAGCATATTTTTACATTAAAAAGATTGGTTTTAATCTAAATTGATGCTCCCACTAATTTTTAGCGAATCATGCAACCTTCAAGTATGAATCGGAAAATAATTTTCTTAGTGAGTAAGGATCCAACAGGCAAAATTTGTTATCTCACGTTTGCATGTTGACTACACATTTTCTAATTGGTAGACAACTTATTTTGTCAATTACATTTCTATGTAACTCCTTATTTAGCCTGTAATTATTCATAGTTTTGCGTTTTCGCAACAAACTTTAATAATTTAGTCAAGTATAACCTCCATTCCTAGTGGCGTACGATTATGAGACAAATCTTTGCATTTTTCGCAACGAGACTTAACTAATCGTTCTACCCACAAAATCACATAAATACGTGAAAATAATTAATACCCAATTGTTGTACCTAATACCATGTGTTTACACATCAATTATTTTAAAGGTCTAAACAACTGACTCTATTAAATCATCAATGGATGACGGCTAAGGTTTTAGTAAAACTAACACCACAATTATTTGAATTAAAACTGAAGGTTTTAAGGATCCATGTTTTAAGCAGATTATGCATTAGGTCTCATCTTATTAACCTAGCATGCATTTTCTATGTTTGATTATATTAAGCATGTGTCATATAACAAACATGTTATCAATCACAAAACATAGAAAATAATAAGCATGCTAAACACCGGATGATCATGGACATCTACCTATCTGCTCGAGCCACTGAGTGGTATTCTAACGTGTATAGCTAGGAATAATTGGCGGCATGTCCAATGCACTTGCTTGTAAATTCTCGATCTACACTTTGAACTTGTCCTCCCGCCATGAACTCTTTACAATCTTCTTTTACATTGTATATATTGTATCTTAATATAACCTTTTTCTAAAAAATCGGAAAAGGGATAAATAAAATAGTATTACACCGGGAACTTGCCATTTCAAATATAGAGAGGGATAGCACGCAGGCTATCTTAATTTACAACACCAATTTAAATTTTCTAAATAACAATTCTAAGAACGGCTAATCCATGATCATCCTTCACCACAAAACCATTCATATCACATATGAACAAATTTATACAATATTTTAGCAAAAGCAATGATGGCTCTGATACCACTGTTGGCTTACGGGATAAATCAATACATCAAGATGCACAACAGAAATTTAAAATTTTACAGCATTGTCCGTAAAACCCGAAACAGGATCACATTGGTATGCTAAAATAATCGTACTAACATGTATATCATATAAACATGATAAATCCACAAAATAAATCGAATGATAAAATAAATTAATCTACTATCATGATCGTATATCTATTGTCCTTGTCCATGGAGTTTATCACATGCATTCAAAAACACGCACAAAATATGACGCTGCGATAAATAATAATAACCATAATTAAAAAACAAATAAAAAAACAAAACATGTTTATAATAAAGTGTGTTATATCAAATACAATTGGCTTTTAGGGCATCTACTGTGAGGTCCGTGTCCGAGTACGTTTGATTTGTATTGCTTGTTTAGCATTGGCATTTGCATGTTATAAGTATGTTGCTTGAGCGGGTTTGGTGCGAGCTAATCGTAGCTGGTTTGAGTGTTGTGAGTAGCGCGGGTTCGTCGCGTGCCGTGGCGGCCGTGGCAGACTTGTTTTTTGAGTTGGCCCGAGTTTTTCGGTCGAGCCCAATTGTGTTATCCAGGTCGGACGAAAACCTGGCGGTGAGCGCATGTTAAGTTTCGACACTTATCGTTTTGAAGAGTTATTTCAACTCTTCTTCCTCTAGCCCGAAATCTGGTGCCCTAGGTGAGTTTCCCCAGCTTCTCCCTCTCTTTCTCTAGTTAATCTCAATGTGCTCTCTCTCCTTCCTAGATCTCTAGTCGATCTCCTCGCGTGGGTGACCGAGATTTTGGTGTTTTCTTGGCCGGGGTGAGCTGATTTTCCGGGACGTAGGAGTGGCGTGGGACCCGAGGTGAGCGGTTAACGCACCGAGTGCTTGCGAAATATCTTGGTGTGCAAAATAAAAAAACCAAGTTTCCTTATAGTGGGATCATATGTGTAGTATGGTTATATTGATTGTATATGTTATTTTAGGGTTATATCCCTTGAAATGTGATATGATGGAATGAGATCATGCTTATATGCCTTGGATGCTCATTTATCGCTAATAGCAATGCTAGTTTATGAACTTGTGTATGTGCAAATCATGTTTGGTTCATTATATATTGAACGTGTGATTGATTTGGGCAAAATTTTCATAACTATGCGATCATTCATGATTGCTTGGAGTAAGATACGAGTAATGTGACTTAGGGACACTCGTTTCATGTGCCTTTAATAAAGGAATGGTACTCGTAGTTTGTCTCCATGCCGGGGCTCAGGTGGTGGACTTGCCACGGGAATTAACCCATGAGGCGAGGGCTCGAAGTTTGGGAAGGGCATCGGGGGTTCGAGACTAGAGCTACTGGGCTTTGTTAAAACATCTTGGAGTCGCTTCCCATATGTTGTATTCCGGAGCTCTAATCTCGTCCAACCCGAGGGCCACAGAGCCGGGATTGGGACGAGGATTTAAGAGGTTAGAAGTATAACGGGTACGAGCATTTGGGTTTTGGTCTCTACCGGGAGGCGACGGCCGGAGCCGTGTGATCACCGTTGGCCCTGGTGGTGCACGTGAGTGCGAGCGCCTTGGTGCATATGGCGTAAAATGGCCAAATAGGCCCCCATGTAGCGCAGTGAGGTCCGCCTCCCGTCGTTATTGGGTGTTGGTTGCACGCGGAAATTGACCCGGTGCGCGAGGAACCAAGACCTTGGGTGGGTAGGGGCGATGGCTTTCTTAGTTCAGTGGCAAGGGTATAGGTGCGTGGTAACTAAGGGGATTGCTGGCGACTAAGGCCCTACCCAAAACTGGAAATAAAATGGACCTAATCGCGATGGGTAATTAGATCACCTAACTTATAAGATTTGGCCATAATCTGATAAGTTGGGTGGTTTGACCTAACTACGAGTTAGTTGCATGCTTTCACTTGATGTAATGTGCATGTAATATGTATATGTTTGAGAATGTGCTACCCCAACCACAGGTTATTTAAATGCTTATGTGCATTTTATTGCTTGTGTTTGGTGTGTACTTGGAACGTTCGGGAAGAACGCTAACAAGTGCCGCCGCTGAGTCGGATTGACTCACTGCTCTCGGTTGTCTCTTTTTCAGAATCCCGCGTCGAGAGCAAAGGAGCCCGCGTAGGAACGTGATAGTTTGTGAGGAAGGCTAAGAGGTATATGGGGTTTTTAGGGTGTAAGATAGTTGTATATCTCATTTTGTATACATAGCTACACATGTATAGAAACTTGTTAGATATTAACTTACTTATGGAGCATTGAACTTACATTTTTGTGGTTGCGATGGTTTGTTAAGCTTGTAAAAGAAAACTTTGAAATGTAAAAGTTTATTTCCAAAGCTTTTCAAATGAAAACGTTTGATTTTGGCAAAATTTGTAACTTCGTGGATTGGAGCCCAAAATCGGGTTGTAAATGATGTTTACGATGTATTTGAGCTTAAAATGAACCTTGCATAGTTTTGTTGTTTAGAGTTTTAACCGAAATGTGAGAATTTGAATGGGTTAATTATTGAATATTTCGTATTTGCGGTTTGTATATAAATTGGTTAGAAACCTTTGTCGATCTCGCGTAACGTGTTGCGGAACACCCGTACACGCTACGTCCATGTGGGACGTATGAGCACGTGCCGATCGGAATTCCGAGAACCACGCGATTACATCTCAGACGAGCAAGAGGTTGATTTCTGAAATCTGTTTTTCAGCAAAACTGAATTTTCGGTCGACCGAGATGGGTATCGGTCGACCGACTGTTATTTTTCACTGGATTCTGCTCTCGGTTGTGAGATCGGCTCGACCGATTGAATTTTTCGTTCGCCGATATTTGTATGAAGAAGGGCATTCCCAGGAAGTTTCCGGTCGACCGAACATGAGACCGTCGACCAATAACTCTGTAATGTGCCAAATTAAAATGTATTTAAATGATAAATTTAAAAAAATATTTTTGATGGTTTTTAGGATCTTTAGAATATATTTAAGAGGTTCTAAAGCTTCGGATTCTTTTAGAAAATACGGGTTTGGCCGGAAATTTCGAAACGAGATTTAACGTTATTTAAAAGTTTTAAATCGGATCTTAGGTTGCTATGGATAATTTGAAATACAATGGAGGAGATTGATATCTTAGAAACTATTGCAACTAGAGTGGCGCCGATCGCGGGGTCTACCGTCCTCCGTGGACCTCGGGTGACGCCGAAAGTACCGAAACCGGCTAATCCGTCAAAATGGTTTTCTAAATGGATTTTTACTGACCTTCCGCAAAGCGCTTTGGGTCCGAAAACAAAACGACTTTCGAAAAACGTGATTTCCCCCTGTCGCGGCCCCCGGCCTCGTGGCGCGGGTCGTGACATCTACTCTTTCAATCTCCCACTTCCACTTAAAGCTAATTGTTCACGCGTCTCACGCCCATATTGTCGAAATGGCTCTCAAACACCTTTTGAGAAAGTGCATGCTTTGGTAAAAGGGTCTGCTATGTTGTCTTTTGTGTCAACATTTTGTATCTTGATATCGCCTCTCTCAATGAATTTCCTAATCAAGTGAAAACATCTTAGAATAAGTTTGGATTTTTTAATGTGACCTTGGTTCCTTTGCTTGTGCAATTGCCCCGTTGTTATCACTTAACAATGGGATAGGATCCTCTATTCTTGAAACTACTCCAAGCTCAGTAATAAACTACTTCATCCAAACAGCCTCTTTTGCAGCTTCTTGAAGCAGTAAAAATAATATATCGGCCCACTCTGTAGTTGAGGTTCCTGCATGGTGGTTGCTGACGCCAGTGCGGAGGCACCACATTCAGAAGTAATCGAACCCTGGAAACCGGATTTGCGGTCATGCCCCTACTGATTGAAAACTTGAGTTCGTATAGGCCTCACTTTCAACTCTGATTCACCACCCAATACAAAAATTTATCGTTAAGTTCTTCTCAAATCTTAATGGATACTTTATAACAGGCTGTCAAGTGATCTTCACCGGGATCAAGATATGATATCTGCTCGTTACAGCCAAGAAGCATAAGCCACATAATGGCCGGTGCCAAGCATTGATACATAATGAACCCAATAGCAGATGCATTGGGATATTTTTAATGCGATCTCTTTCTTCAAACAATTTGACTGTCTCATCAAAACGGATGTTCCAAATCCGAGAAGCTAGCTTAAGTCCATAAATGGACCTCTTTAGCTTGCACACCTTACTTTCGCTCCCACTAGAGATAAACCCTCAGGTTGTGTCATGTACACATCCTCTTTGAAGTTTCCATTAAGGAATGCTGTCTTGACATCCATTTGCCAAATCTCATAGTAATCGTTATGCCCTATCGCAGTAATTCCGAATGGATTTGAGCATTGCCACTGGTGAGAAGGTTTCGTCATAATCAATACCTTTCTTCTGTCTGAAGCCTTTAGCCCCCAGCCTGGCTTTGTAGGTGTCTACATTGCTATCTGCTCCGACTTCTTCTTGAAGACCTATTTATACCCGATTGGACTCATTCCCTCAAGTGCTTCCACAAAGTCCCAGACCTAGTTGGTGCTCGTCTCGGAAATCATGGTTTCCAGCCACTTCCCGCTGTCACTACTATGTATTGCTTCCGTATAGGATGTTGGCTCGTCATCATCTATGACTTGCACTTCTTAGTTTTCATCAGCTATGTAAACCAACCTTTCAGGTTGTTGTCGCTTCCTGATAGATCTCATAACAGATTGTGGTATATTTGGTTGCACTACTGTTTCGGATTCAGGAATATAATCAAGTTTATTTTCTGGCTCTTGAGCTTCCTCAAGAACTGCTTCAATTCCACAACTACCATCTAGCAGAAATTCATCCTCAAAGAATACTGCATTTCTGGCAACAAACACCTTTTGCTCTTGTGGATGCCAGAAGTAGTATATAAGACCCTCTTTTGGGTAACCTATAAAATGACATTTCTCTGATCTTGTTTCCAGCTTATCTGGATTCTGCTTCTTAACATAAGCAGGATATCGCAAGATCTTAACAAATTTAACTGCAGGCTTCTTTGCCCTCCATATCTCATATGGAGTGGTATTTACAGAATTGCTGGGAACCCGATTTAGTATGTGCGTTGCTGTTTCTAGAGCATAGCCCTAGAATTCTTGTAATCCTTGAATTTCTCAAAAGATTCAGATTTGTACTCATTAAGTACACATATCCATATCTTGAGAGATCATCAGTAAATGTAATGAAGTAAGAATATCCTTCTTTTAGCAACTTGTAGACATAGGTTCCGCATACATCAGTAATGCACCAACTCAAAGAACTCTTTGTTCTTTTCCCCATGTCCAGTAAATGTAGATTGGGTCAATTTTTCTTTTTAAGACAAGATTCGCAAGTAGGATATGTTTCAATAAACAATCCGGTTCTATTAACCTCTCTTTGGTAGAGCTTGGTTAATCTTGGTCGCACCTAATGTGAACCAAGTCCTGGCAATGCCAAGATTACGTTTCATTCAGCATTCACTATCGTCATTTCCTGTTAAAACAAGTTGTTCGATATTCGTACACTCCCTGAATGTATCAATGAAGTAGAGATCACTGCATAAAAGTAGTAGAACCATAATATTCGTTTTTGAATGAACATGAACCAACCATTGTTCTCCAAAACAAACTTTAAAGCCAACTCTTACAAAGAGTTGAAAACTGAAAATCAGATTTTCTATTAAGTGCTGGTAACGAAATAACTGTTATTTAACTCTAGTACTCTTCCAGTAGGCAATTGGATCTCGTACGTCCCTACAGCCAGCGCAGCAACTCTTGCTTTGTTAACGACCTAAGGTCAACTTCACCTTTTGCCAACCTTCTAGATTCTTGTTCATGTTGAAGTTTAGGACAAATTGAGCATAAGAGGGCGGGAGTGACTGAAGGATTAAGTCAGCACTTAACTCGTGATCCATAGCAAGTCCAAGTTGCCCAAGTGGTTCGATCAAATCGATCATCATGAGAGCATGGATATGCACAGAATCGCCTTAAACAGCTCCTTAGATATCTCATTTCTTGCTGCCCTATCAGGTTAGTGTAAAGCTCCTTCAGACGAACATTATACTAGCACTATCAAGATTGTCATGCTGACGTTGCAACTCATTGCTCATGGAAGCCAGAATGATACTCTTCGCAAGTATATTCATCCTATTTTCTATTGATCACAGTTGGGACTCGCTCATCATCAGTGGACTGATTCTGTAAGAACAAAGGCATAGGTAATTTTCGAGGACATATGCTAACCTTTTGAAATAGCGAATACAATTTCACATTACCCAACCAAATCATATAGTTTGGTCCAGCCAATTTGTTTGCATCAAAAAAATACTAATGCAAATGCAAGATCACTCATCTACAGACATTCAAAGATATAATAACAAGACATATTAGCATATTTATTTAACATTAAAAAGACTATGGTTAAATTTAAATGATGCTCACTAATTTAGCGAATCATGCAACCTTTAAGTATGAGTCGGAAAATAATTTTCTTAGTGAGTAAGGACTGTTCCAAAAGTCTCGTGACGGCCATCCTCGCTTTTTCCAACGACTCCAAGCTCTGATACACTTGATCCGTACAACCTCTCGAACAGCGAGAGACCGAGAGAACGTCTAAGGAATTGATTAGGATCTAGGGAAAGCCGAGAGAAAGAAGAGAGAACTGTTTTGCATGCAATGGAGTCGGCCAAGATGCCTCTCCCTTGTGTATTTCCAGCAACTCTTGCTACAATATACAACACATGCCACTAGCTAGGCCATCAATCCGGTCCAACTAAGATAATATAAGCTCTGGACACACCCGAGCACCCCTTGCACACCGTCAAGGGATAACCGAACACAACATCACTACACATGTGGAAAATGTAACTTAGACATGTCGATTTTTGCAGCTCGCGCCCCCTTTGCTCCGACCCTTGTATGCCTCGCATCCCTGCCGGCTGCCCTCTGGACCTACCTTGCAACCTGCTTGGCCCTTCATGCGCCACCCCGCCTCTTGGCTTTCCTGCGCGCCTAACGCCTGCTGGCCCCTTCAATGCGCCCATGCCCACCTGCGCGCATAACGCCCTGCTGGCCCTCGTGCTGCCCGCGCCTGCCATGCGCGCATAAAACTGCCTTCTGCCCGCTTGGCCTTCGAGCGTATAACGGCCCTGCCGACACCTTGGCCTTCCGCGCGCCGCGCCTGCACGCCTGGCCTTGCTGGTCTGCCGCGACCCTCGCCCTTCCCGCGCGCCGCGCCTGGCCCAATGTCTAGTCGTGACGTACCCGCGCCCTGGTCCGCCTATGCTGGTCCGAAGCCCTAAGTGCCATGTCAAAGGATCCACACCGGATCAAACTCCCCACCATATGAAACCATTGCTTCCGAAGTGGGGGCAGTTCCTTAGCGACACAATTCCCAGTGTGCACTTAGCCTTTGGAGGCAATACCCCTTAAGGACCAATTTGATAGAGATGTTAGTTCGCTCCTAGTCTTGATCACCTTCCGCTCCAACAAACTATCCTCCGCCACAGGGTTTCTTCCCAGACCAAGTCCTAGCTCATCCAATGGATGGCAACAACAAGGGGGTGTTCCATCATCTAGAAAGTGGAAGGGTTCAAAAAGTTTCAACTTCTTCCGCATTTACTATGGAGTAAAGTTTCATGTATGGTGGCAACTCAACTGAAAAGCCATTGTCACCGATGTTTCCTTAAGTCTTGAAAGGTCCATAGCGCAAGGACTTGAGCTTCCGTCCTCGCCCTTGAACCGCTCCTTGCCGAGGTGCAAGCCATACTAATCCCGACTTGGAAATGTACAACGGGACTTACGAGTCCGATCATGTCTTGCCTTGTATTTTTCTTGAGTCCGTTTGAGCCGAGCCTCCACCTCTCCATGCACCTTTTGAATATGCTTCCAAAGAACCGTCGCGCCTTGCTAAGACTCGCTGGCCTCCTTGGACGTAGTAGCTTCGGTAGGAGTAGTGAACGGCCAGATCAAAGGGATTGCGGTGTATACCCAAGCAAACCCAAAGGGAGTCCGGCCGTTGAGCCATGCAATGGCTCGGTGAAAGCGAACTCTATGTAAGGTAGACTCTCATCCCACGTCTTCGGATGTTGGCGTTGTAGCCCCTCAAACAAATGGACTAAGGTGCGGTTAACCAACCTCAGTTTGGGCCTCGGTTTGTGATGAAACGTCGTGCTCCGGTTGAGTTTGGTATCCATCAAAACTCCAAAGGGTCCATCTCCAGAATTCCCAAGGAACCGACTATCCCTATCCCGATATGATGATGAGGGTAAAGTACCGAAATGTCGCCACACAT
This sequence comes from Xerophyta viscosa, assembly GCA_002076135.1. Taxonomy (NCBI): domain Eukaryota; kingdom Viridiplantae; phylum Streptophyta; class Magnoliopsida; order Pandanales; family Velloziaceae; genus Xerophyta; species Xerophyta viscosa. The sequence continues at coordinate 52,768 of MJHO01000384.1, read as the reverse complement.
GATTCGAAAGAATAGCCTTGCGTCTCCTCTCTGTTCCTTGCATGGCAAAAACTAAACAAATCATTTTTGCTAAAAACGATCCAACAACTACAAAGATATAGTCAATGAACGCGCCTTGGTGCTTGCAAGCCTCAACCGAAGTCCCATGGAAATCACTTTCCCAAGGTCGCTCAGACGGGTAATGGCATGTAAAGTCCCGTCTTCCGCATTAGCCGGCTTGGCTATGCCAACATAGGGTACACCCCCGGAAACCTTTTCACGTCGCACCGCATGCCGGCAATAAGGTATCGCTCCAGGTTCTTCAACGTCTTCTCTACACCAAGTGGTCCCGCCACCTTTGATGTGTGCGCTTCCCCTAATCCAGTGATTCGGTCCGCACCTTGAGGTACCCACAATCGGTGTCCTCTGTACAGCAGCCCTTGCCGCCACTCCAATGGATGGCCATATGCTCCTGCGCGCCGCCCTTGCCTGACTCTGCGCGCCGCCCTTTGCTGCGCCCGTGCCCGCGCTCATGCCATGCGCCGCTCTCGCGCTCGTTGTCGCGCTCATGCCCGCGCCCGGGCTCACGCTCGTGCCCGCGCTCATGCCGCGCCCGCGCTCCGTGCCTGCGCTCATGCCCGCTGCCCGACGATAGCCATCCTTTCTGAAGTCTTCATCTCCGTATACAGCAAGCCATATTTCCTCATGAGCCATAGGTAGCACCTGCATTTACCACCCCACATACAAGCGCCAACGCTCCGGTCGTTGGCGGCCTCGGCAACATGTCGGCCAATTATTGGCACGGCCCTTTCTTGTATCTTTGATCACGAGATTAAATTGTTTGGAGATACCGCCAATCCACTTCTATGGCGTGCTTGCTAAAGAGGCTTGGTAGTTTGTAAATATTGAAGAGGTGATGATCCGTATGGCAAGACCGTTTCTTTCAATATTAATAGAGTAAGTCGCCAATGTTTCACGCTTGGTGCAACGCGTACAACTCCTTATCATAAGTGATAGTTTTGTTGCGCCCCTTGGAACATCTCGCTTGTGGTACGACAACCGTTCGCCCATCCTTGAACAAGACCGCGCCCATGGCGTCGCCGGATGGCATCGCAATTCTAAGTCAAAAGGTCGTTGCAAGTTGGGTAAAGAGCTAGAACCGTGTGCCGTGGTGATCTTCCTCTTCAATTGTTTGAAACACCATTCAGTCTGTATCATTATTGCTCTCCAAACGATACTGGCGTTGACCTTCGTAAGCCATGTAGTGGAGCTGCGATTTGTGGGAAGTGACGAATGGAACTTCCGAACGTATTGACACGCTCCTACGATCTCCGCACCTCCGTCACATTGCTTGGCCGTCGGCACTCAATATGACCCGCACGGCTTGCTTTGGATCAATCTTGATCTTCGCCTCCACCAACCACGAAGCCTAAGTACAAGAATCACGAGGTTGAGCCTTTCCACTCTCGCCACTTCTTCATGTTCAAGCTTGAGTCCAATGTTGTCCCTCAAGTGTCGCGAACACCTTTGCCAAGGTGCTCCAAGTGCTTCGGCCCAACCTGGCTAACACTAAGTATTGTCAATCTAAATAAACAATGACAAAATTCAATCAAATATAAGACCTCAACAACTTTCATTCATCAGCGCATGAGACGTGGCCGGCGCGTTGCACAAACCGAATGGCATAAACAAGCCACTCCGATACAAGTCCTTGCTTTGTCTTGAACGCCGTCTTCCATGTGTCCTCCTCAGACAGCCGCACTTGGTGATATCCCGCCTTGAGATCTAACTTGGTGAAGAAACTTCGCGGAGTTGGAGCTGGTCAATGAGGGTCCTCTATCCTCGGAAGTGGGTATTCGTTCCTTCACGGTGATTTTGGGTTCAACGCCCCGATAATCCACGCACATCCTCCATCCGCCATCTTTCTTCGGCACCATCACGATAGGAAGATCCGCATGGGAAACAACTCGGTTGATGACCTCTTTGCTCCAAGAGATCCTTCACTTGTTCGGCTTTGATTTCCTCGCTCTCGCAAAGCGAGTGTCGATCATAGACACGCGTTTTGGTAATGGCGCGCATTCGACCAGTGAGATTGAGTGCCCAACGTCCGTCGCGGAGGAAGCGTGCGGCTCGTGAAAGCACGAATGCTGCCTTATGAGAGCCACCACCTCTTGCCTTGCTCTTGGATATGATGCTCCGAGATATAATCCTCCTGGACAAGTAAGCTCTGGCCGAGGTTCCCTCCCATTAGCATCATCATCCGCCTCCCGCATTAACCATGCGTTTGGCCTGCCGCCACCGTAGCAAGCTGAGACAAATCCGTCCCCTTTTTGTCCTATCCAACGTATACGTCTTGCCCACCTTCACGAGCACCGTATGCGCTGGCATCAGCATCCCTATCCCAAAGATAGGGGTACAAAAATTACTTACAGATATCAAGGGACTACCTCACAATTCGACCTCGTCGATGAACTTGGCCGTGACGCAAACTTGAATCTGCACTGCTTGGTAATCTTCAGCTCTGTGTCCTTCTTTAGCCATCCCAAAGGATACGGACTCGGATGAGGGGTGGTTGCCAACCCCAACTTATTGACAAGACTCTCGGAGATGAGGTTCTTCTGGCTTCCCGGATCCATGCATCGCCTCCACCAAGTCTTGCTTACTTTGGATCCGAAGCTGAAACAACTCTTCTCGCTCCCTTGCGCTTGTCCTTGGCTCGGCTTGAATTGCCTTGCCCTTGCTTCCCGTTGCCTCCTTGCTATCCTCCTTTACCTGAACCATCAAGGATAGGGTCGGATCCGCCTCGTGCATGGTCAAGGGTGTGCTGTCCGCTTCCTGTGGTCGCCATCCAACGTCTTCTTTCCCTTGTCCTGCCTCCGGCCTTCTTGGTTGGGAGCCACTCCGGGTGCAACTCCAGCATTTCTTCTTGATGTGGCCTTCTCCTCGCAGTGACCACACTCTATGTCCTTCTTCTTGGACTCCTCCGTGGCGTTTTCCTTTGAGCTGCCTTCGGCCGAGGCTCCCTTGCCTTTGCCCTTGCTTGTGCTCCCGCCAACGGCTTTGATCCGGGATGATCTCGAGTTAGATTCAAAGCTCTCTCTACTCGGGCTCAAACCGGAGGGAGGTTGATTCCGCTTTAGAGGATGGTGGGATTTGGCTTGTATGGAGACAAGAACTTTTTACTTGAAGACTAGTGTAGAGAACTAGACTAACTTCATTAGATAAGACCCCAAAAGGGTAATATATACAAGAATGACCCATAAGTTGAGTCATCACAAGGACTAGAATAATTCTCACTAATTACATCATTAATGTGAAGAACAAACAAAATTAAGGAGATAAAGACAAACAATGCTAGACACTTGTCAAAACCTTTCAGAGGCTTTTGACACCCTTAGGGGAACAACTTGCTAGACACTTGCCAAACCTTCTAGAGGCTTTTTGACACCTTAGGGGACACTTGGACACCTTAATGACACTTGGACACTCGGCCTCGGCTTGGACCACCTCGGGCTCGGGCTTGGCCCTCACTTGGACCACCTCTGCCTCGGCTTGGACAACCTTGGCCCTTTGTCTTGGACCACCTCGCCTCGGCTTGGACACCTCGGCCTCGGCTTGGTTTCCACCTCGGCCTTGTCATTGGACCACCTCGCAGCTGCTTGGACCACCTCGGTCTCCGCCCACCTCGGCTGAGCCTTGCCCACCTCGGTTTGGTCCAAGATCCTCCCTGGGATCAATACTCCCCTTTATTATCAAGTCCAAATGCCCTGCATTTGATTTCTGTCGGGGCCTTGGATGAGTGGGTCGTGGTTTGACCCGAAACTGGTGCTTGGTTGATGGCTTAACAGGAAAATGCTCTCAAAAGAAGAAAGAGCAACACCTTGTTCTTTGATGTAATCTGGGAGGTGATCCTCGAACTAGATACTCTTGTTAATCCTTCACCAAGCGATATTGAAGATCACGCCGATAGTTAAGATCGCGTCACAGATCGGTAGAGATATGAACTCCCGAAAAATAAACAAATGACAATACATCCAAGAGGCACAACATCACATAACTTCACCTATGAAATTCCCTTCGTTAGCAAATTTAATAAGTGCAATTGGAATCTCACGCCTTACTTCGCTTCATTGCTTGAACCATCCTAGAACGGAGGGATTTGGATGCGGCTTCCACCTCTAGGCCAAGTCCTATCCACGCAACTCTTTTGAAGATATGAGGTTTTTTGCTTGCCGGAGTCGAAGAATGGCTTTCCCCAACCTCTTTGCTTAACTTGGATTTTTGAGACGAAAGAGGGCCCTCTCGCTCCTTGTCATTTGCCTCGCTTACTACAAGAGATAGTGTGGGATCGGCTTCTACAACTTGTTCTAAGTAATGCTCCATCTCCTCGGGTTCATTAGTGGTGACTATGGCGGCTCGGGTTTCGTCGTTCCTTGATTTCCTTGGGGACGAGTTCCAGATGAAGGTTCCAACACTTCTCTTTAGTGTGGCCAAGCTGTACAATTCACAAGAGACATTGCTTCTTCTTTTGGCCATAGAGTCTTCGGCATCTTCAGATTTCACTTGCCCTTGGACTGAAATTGCAGCTCGCGGAGTAGATGAGTTTTGTGGTTGTCTACAAGCCTTCGAAACATTGTTGGCGTTGAGCTTCGCTTTACGTTCCCAAGCGGTGGCCATATGACATGCTTCATCAATGGAACGTTTTGGCCAGATTTTCAGATCCTCGCGATGTTGAGGTTGAAGTCCAGCAAAATACTTTCTGAATACATCGGCTTCATTCTCGATAGATGTCCAATGATAAGAAGCACTTTTCGCGAAACTCCAATGTATAGTCTGTGACGGTTTGATCCCGGGATTGCCGGTAAGATATAGCCAATAGATCCAAAGTTCCTTCTACATACCACGGGTAGAATTGACTACGAACAAGATGCTTGAACATCTCCAAGAGATTCTCAGGCGCCATCAATGGTATGGCAATATAAGTTATCCACCAAAGTAAAGCATGAGAAGTTAACTTTAAACGAGCCTAAATGCTAAGTCTTTTTGCGAATCATTATAATCATACAATGAAAAAATATGATTCTAGTGATCTAGCCAAGGAGTCCAAGCTTCTCACCGATAGAGTTCCATGTAGGTTGGTCAGTCAATCTTGGCTTCGACTTTGACTGGACATCCCGTGCTTCCTTGACCTCCAAAAACGCTTCCTCCGATGAAGTCTTGAGCTGGTTCCTTTCCCGGTCGACGAGACGTACAAGGACCTTCCATCGAGGAATAAAGTGTGTTCGGTGCACCATGAGGTGGAGGGATGGACTGAAATGGGCAAACGGACTGAAATCATTGACGTAGGCGGAATTAAGAGGCTGGATCTTGAATATTGGGGCCAACGGTTGGTTGCTGGAATTTTTCCAGAACTTGCTGAATAGCCGAAACAGAGAGCTTTCTTCAGCTCGGGCTTGAACAGAAATTTTGCCGGGTTTGATCCAGAACTTTATCTCGGGACTGTTCTGGATGGTTTTCGCTGGAACTGTACAGCAGGTGGTAGCTGGCTGTAACAAAGCTTGAGGTTGCTGGAATTTGCTGGGCTTGAAAGGACAGCCGCATTTGAACTTGTTTTTGAAGCTACGACGTGAGGAAGCATTTCGTCGAGCTTTCGGTGTACCACGGCTTGACGTTCATCCGTTGCATTTGGGCTTGTAAAAAACTGAGATACAAGCATTCGTAAGCGATGCAAATTTGCTCAACTAGAGATATTCCTCAGCTTGTTCAAGATTGTTTTTGGACTTCTTCGGGAGATACATTCTTCTCCGAAGGTAATAGGCAACTCCCATAGCTCGGGATAGCGGCTTCCTTGTAAACGACCGAGGTATAGTAACGCTTTGGTTGGCTCATGTACGAGCTAACACCACACCTCAAGGATAACCTGCTCTGATAACCATTGAATCGGGATGATCTCGAGTTTATGATTCAAAGCTCTCTCTACTCGGGCTCAAACCGAGGAGGTTGAATTCCGTTCTTTAGAGGAATGGTGGGATTGCTTGTATGGAGAACAAGACTTTTAACTTGAAGACTAGTGTAGAAGAACTAAGACTAAACTTCATTAGATAAGACCCCAAAGGGTAAATAATATACAAGAATGGACCCATAAGTGGAGTCATCAAGGACTAGAATATTCCTCCTAATTACATCATTAATGTGAAAACACAAAATAGGAGATAAAGACCACATGCTAGACACTTGTCAAAACGCTTCTGAGGTTTTTGACACCTTAAGGGGAACACTTGCTAGAACACTGTCAAACTCTAGAGGCTTTTGACACCTTAGGGACACTTGGACACCTTAATGAGCACTTGGACACTCCGGCCTCGGCTTGGACACCTCAGGCTCGGATTGGCCTCAAGCTTGGACCACCTCTGCCTCGGCTTGGACAACCTTGGCTTGTCTTGGACCACCTCTGGCCTTGGCTTGGGACACCTCGGCCTCGCCACACTCTCGGGCTGAGCCTTGCCCACCTCGGTTTGGTCCAAGATCCTCCTGTATCAGGCTTGCTTGCCCTTGCCCCGTCCGCGCGCTCTGTTGAGCTTTTCGAATGCCATCGCCTTCTTGCAAGCATCCCCTACATAAATAAAGAGGGTAAAGGTCTACTCCGCTCGTTAGCTCCTCATGTAGCCCCGCGAGGTATTTGCGTAGAACCTTACGATCTTCCAATGGAACGCCTAGGGCCAGTGCTCGCACTCCGAAACTCGGTAGTATGACTCTTGCAGCTCTGGTCATTGCTTTGCTTCAAGTAGGCCACTCCGCCACCGTTCTTCCATCGTAACCCGACCGGTAGAATTGCTCCTTCAAGTACCTTGAAGGCGGTCCATGTGAAACTCACAGCCCTCCCCGCCGTCCCTCAAGTGTGAGTTCCACCAAACCCAACGCATAGCGACACAAGTTTTGAGTCTTGCGAAACCAATGCGTTGCGATCGTCATAGTTGTAAAACAAAGAGAAGTCGAACTCCAACTGGTCAATCCAACCATCTAGCTTTCTCAGTTGATCTCGGCCGTCGTATACCCGAGAGCTCCAACTGGCATCGATCCGGAGTGGTGCGAGACCACTCGCCCATCCTTGCTCACCTCGTGCCCCTATGGATGTCTCGGACCTCATCCGACTACTCCGGTTTAGCTACTTGAACTTGTTCAACGTCCGCGCGCTGTTGTAGAGATCCCCATGCTCCCCTAAGGTTCTCGCACCGCTGCCTCTGGCCTCATCAAAGGCGCTTATTGTCGGCCGAGCTTGCACAGTTGCTCTTGGATTTGCGCCTCGAGCATCCTCATCCACGAGCACCGTAAACCGGTCGCAAACGCTCCTCAAAAGCGTCCCATCCAATCTTCCCGCGACTCCCTCTCTGCTGGTCTGCTCTTGCTCCCCGCCACTCCTCCGACGCGTTGTAAAGCTCCATCTCATCTCCATGTGGCGTTGTGACTGTTCTAAGTCTCGTTACGGCTACTCGCTTTCCACGACTCCAACCTGATACCACTTGATCAGTACACGCTCCCTCGAACAGCAAGAGAACCGAGAGAACATCTAAAGGATTATAGGATCTAGGAAAGCCGAGAGAAAAGAAGAGAGACATGTTTTGCATGCAATGGGAGTCGGCCAAGATGCCTCTCCCTTGTATATTCCAGCAACTCTTGCTACAAACATACACACATGCCACTAGCTAGGCACAATCCAGCAACTAGTATAATAAGTTCGGACACACCCGAGCCCACCCCTTGCCACAAACCGGCAAGGGAACCGAACACAACAATGACTACACATGTGGAAATGTAACTTAAGACATGTCGACTTGCAAGCTCCGCGCCCCTTGTGCTGGCACCCTTGGTATGCCTCGTACCCTGCTAGCAGCGGTTCACCTTCCTCAACGCTCACTGGCAGCCGGCGAAACGTCGCGTAACACCGGCGGTTACGCGCCCGTGAGAAAAAGAAGGATTTCGCATATTACGTGAAAAAACCTTTAAGTTTCTCTTTTTCATTCGGACCCTCACGAATTTGCAAAACCACGGACCACCAAAATAGTGTTGGCTATTTCAGCCCCTGTATGTACAAAAATTCACTTTTCGTGATTGCGTCACATTTGCGTGTGACGCATTATGTTCAGTACCGCGCCAGCAGTGAATAAATTGTTAATTCAAGCAATTAACAAATAATTAGTTCAGCTAACTAATTATATTTATCCACAGATCATGGTTTACGTCTAGCAACATGTCATGAGCACTTGTGTGTTATGAATTTCAAATTCGTCATCAAAACCTCTTATGTGAATAGTTACCATACCCTATAATCCTTCTCTTCCTTTCTAATATCCCGAATGAGTTTAAAGTATGGATACAGTCAGAGTCTAAATTAGCTCAATCATATGTATCCGTCTTAATAGATTAGCTCTGTTGTGATATTAAGAACTCTTCTTAATTCACATCGTACATTGGCCAAGGAGTTTTTGAGCTAGTTCTATATTAAAGACATATTAGAATGCTCTCCTCCTTACTAAGTACGGTGACAGATTCTTTATTGGTTCTCATCTATTTCAATGTGCGAATAGTTATACCAGATGGCATCCGTCATAAGCTAAGCTGCTGTACTTGGATCACACAATTAAGTATAAATATTCTACACATAATATTACTATGGCAACCTCAATCAGAGGACAAGGCACAAAACTATCACGAAAAGATTCACCATTGACTAATTCCATTAGTGTTCTTTTAGCGAGTCAATTCAGTGAACTCATTCCCTAATGAGCACCTACACACTTTCTTCAGTATCAACTACACTTGTAGTAATGAGATTACTACTCTAATCATATGAGACAGTAAGTTGTGTATAAGATGTTAGATCGCATTATCATGATCTAGTATCATGATCGCATATCTATTGTCCTTGTCCATGGGGTTTATCACATGCATTCATAAACACGCACAAAATATGACGATGCGATAAATAAAAATAACCATAATTAAAAAACAAATAAATAAACAAAACATGATTATAATAAAGTTCGTGTTACACTCAACAAATTTAATTGGCTTTTAGGGCATCTACTCTTTCAATCTCCCACTTCCACTTAAAGCCAATTGTTCACGCGTCTCACGCCCATTTTGTTGAAATGGCTATCAAACACCTTTTGAGAAAGTGCATGCTTTGGTAAAAGGGTTGGGTATGCTATGTTGACTTTTGCGTCAACATTTTGTATCTTGAAGTCAAGCAAGATGGTTATATTATTTCTCGTTTGGCTAAAATATTCATACAAGGAGAGGAAAGTATTTCGGCTACATATTCAACATGCAACGCCGGACACATATTTACATGTTTGTTACAAGATATCAGGATATTTCAAGATCTTCAAGATATTCGAAGATCTCAAGAGTTGGAAAATTTTTCCAAGATTTGAAGATATTCAAAGATTTCCAAAATCTCAAGATATTAGAGATATTGTAAGATCTGAAGATATTCAAAAATCGCAAGATGTAGGAGATTTTCCAAGATTTGAAGAGATTTTCCAAGATGGAGGAGGATGTTCGAAACTCAGTTGGTTCACGTATGTGGAACTGAGCTAGAAAGTTTATGAAGAGATTTAATGGGCTAAATCGGAGTATTTGGGCCAATATAAGGGTACGTGAGATATTTCGAAGTGTTCTCAACACGAAGGCTTCAAGTCCAAGTCACGTTCAAACTCCTTACAATTAGTTTGGCCACACTCACTTTTATTTCTCTGCCCAAATCTGAAAGCTCAAGCAAGATGTATATATATACTTTCTCGTTTGGCTAAAATATTCAAAATTTGAAGATATTCAGATTTTCCGAGATCTCAAGATGTTGAATATATTCCAAGACCTAAAGATATTCAAAAATTTCCAAGATCTCAAGATATTTGAGATATTTCAAGATCCTAAGGATACTGAACATCTTTGAAGGTATTGAAGATCCTTGACAACTCATTATGCATTAAGTGCCAACCAATGATTGATAATTTTGGTTTTAAGTTGGTTACTTAGTTGGATTGGCCTCGTTAAGGTTTGTTAGGATTTGTTTAATTTAAATTTGGCTTCGGCCACCTAGGGATTTGTGCCACCCTAGCAAATCTCTTTAGAACTCTAGGACTTATCGGAGAGATCCATGGCGTCCACCACCGTATTTATCAATTGAGCTTCCCCTAGTCGATTGTGGCGTCTAAGGCGTATACCAACTGTTCTTGCGTCTCTCTATAGGAAACAGGTCTAGCTGCCGACGTATTCCGAAAGTTCTTGCCTCCTTATAGGCAAGGGTCGAGTAGCCAACTCACGAGAGTTATCTGTAGAGTAGAATAGTCAAAGTAGTAGTTTAGCTTGATTTTAGAAGTCTAAGGAACCTTCGACAATCAAATCGGAGGATTGGCGTTAAAAGTGAATCGGAGCAAGTCGAGTTCGCATTCGAGGAGCTCCGAATCGCATCATTCTGGTATCAGAGCACAGAATTTAGATCAGGTGTTTTCGAATTTTTTTTTTTAAATTTTTGAAGTTTTTCTAGTTCTTCGTCCTAAGTGAAAAAAAAAAGTGACAAAGTTACTGTTCTGTGAACAGTACCGAGAAAAAAGAAAGAAGAAAGAAAAGGAAAAGAAGGCCAAGTTCAAAGTAAAAAAAAAAAAAAGGTGGAAGAATTTGTTTGTTGTGTATAGGTGGGTCTTACACCTAATACCAACAAAGAAATTCTTGAACCTTCGAATTGCTAGCCATCGAAAACTCGAAATCAAAAGAGTTAGGTTAGAATTCTAGGTTTATCTTTGGATTATCACGAAAGATGTCCTAAGTTGGCGTTAGGGTTCTCTTCTTGACTTGTCTTATAGTTCGATAAGAACCAGCAGAGAGTTTCTCATAAGTGGAAAAAGGCAGTGTGGTAAGATCATTAGAGGGAAAAAACCAATTGAGTACACCACGAGTGAATTGAACGAAAATCCACGTGAGGGAGCGAAGTGAGGCAAGTTTATTTATTTTTAGAAACTCTTAATTGCAGGAAAGATGTCTCATAAATCATACGCTTATCACAATTTGGAGGTCTTTGATCCGAAACTAACGATGGAGGCTATAATGGGCCAGATGAGGAGGATGCAAGAACGATTGAATCAGTTAGAGGAAGAGTGCTGGAACGACCTCAGCGCAACCATAGTACAAGGAGGCGAGAGGATTTCTATCCAAGAACGGCACGTGGGTAACTCCTATGACGACGAGCTTGCCGTAGAGGTGATGAAAGAATCTTGATCCCTACGAAGGCGAATATCCGCTGGAGAAATAGAACTCGCTTCCGTTGGTGATGGCCATGGCGATATAGATAGACATCGAGGGGCATTTCGAGAAGAAAGGAAGCGGGGCGTGCAGGGGGGGAACCCTCCAAAAAATTTAGACAGAGCGATCAAGCATGAAGATGCTGTACTACTAGGGAAATATCTTAAAAAGCGCATCAAGAGCATAGAGTCCGGCCGCCCTTTTATAGACCATACACCTCGCAAAAGCTACAAAAAGGCAGACACCTCCTGCCACTACTCCCGAACTGTGATTAGCCTGACAACCTGCATATACGGACAATCTGGTGTGCATCACGGTCACAGATATTCGCGAGCACAAGGACCGGCGAGAACGCCCCCCATTCGGCAAACTTCGTATTTAAGGGTAATAGAGCCCCAGTCATGTTGGAGGTATAAGAGAATAAACTCAGTGAGTATCGGCATACTATAAGTCCCTGACAGCCACTACACTGGGCGCTATCAGAACTTACCCTCTCTCTCTATATATCTCACAACACAAAAGCTTTATCGAGACAAATGACATACTTTGTTGGAGATCATACAACTGAGACCTATTACTACACAACATCTGATAGAGCGATCTAAATGACACACCAGAGATAATTGTCTCTGCACCTCTACTTCAAATAACAAGAGAACCAAGGCTCTGACACATATTCTAAACAAGACTCCACTACTTTTTTCTTTTTCCTGGAAGAAGTACCAATCCAGATAGATCCAACATTCATAGACAAAACACTCAACCTGCACATAGAAACCGTAAATATACAGAGATCGTTAATAAGATCACCAGAGATATAAGCATAGTACGATGAGACAGAGCATAGCTCGCAGCAAGTCATTAGATTTATACGGTATATCTAGATGGATGAATAGCAATCAGTCTCAAATACTATGGATACAGCAAACTAGCAAAATAGAAATATCCTATCGAATCCCGCGCGCTGTTAAAGACTAACTGAAAATACCAACATAATGACTACTGTTGGCTCATCTAAGTGCACGGTCACACAATATAGTTTTTATGCTCTGACTGCGCACAACGGCGAACTTAAACTTTTTTCCTCTTAAACAGACAAGCTGTAACTGATACAGTATCGCTATAAGAAAGAAGAGATAGAAAACAGAGACGTGAATTAGAGAGATGAGAGTAAACACGACGATAGAATATCTGACGTAATAAGCAAATTACCAAAGAAATTGATGGTCATAGTGATCAGTATGATGAGAGAATAGCTGAGTTTAAGAATATCAACGAAGTCAAAGAAAGAGAAAAGAAAAAAATTGGAGTGTGAGAGTGTGCAAAAAGAGAGAGAAAATGAGTTAGAGAAAGAAAACAATAGTAAAAGAGAGAATGATGAGGACAAAGAAGAGAAAAAAGAAAATTTAGAGCAGAGTGCTAACCTTTTTCCTATTTGTTTGTCTAGTTCTTTTGATTGTCTATTGCAGGAAAGTTGTTCAAGGAAAAATCCAGACGATCTAATCACTGATCAAATGATTAAGGAATGGCACGATTTGGGGGACCACCTAAAGGATACAAAGGAAGAAACATGGCAACTGAAGCAAGGTTCCAACGAGTAGTATTCAACACGGATAACGGTAAACCTATCCTATTGTATCAGGTTAGAAAACATGCCATTACTTTATCATCTTGATAATTGCCTAAAAAATATGCTACATCTTTATCATGTTAATTGCATCAAGAACATGTGGAATGAATCACATTGCTATTTATTGATCACATGATTATGAGTCGCATCCCATCAGTATATTTGCATTGAATAACGTGTTAGTGATGTGTATAAGGGCTTAATGAAATTGATTTAAGGAATAGATACTTCATAGAGACAGTGAAAGAGCGGTAATGGATGCTAGATTTTTTATAATCAAATGCGGCAATGGCAGATTACGAAGAATTTCTCGCACAATTGGAACCAGAGAAATATGCCGGCGCAGAGACAGCGAGTAGAAGCCCCACAGGAGACAGAACCCCAGCATCAGGAAGCTAGAGCTGAAGTAATACATTTTATTGCTGGAGGTCCTGATTCGAGGCAGCCGAGCAGGAAGAGGAATTGTCGTCACCTCAGGAGGTGATGCAAATCGACCGAGGTGCTGCCAACCAGGAAGAAAGATGAGACATAACATTCATTGACGAGGAACTCGTTCCAGTAGAAGCCCTGCATGATGACGCTCTATTGGTTTCCATGATCATGGCAAATCGAGAAGTCAAAAGAGTCTTCATAGATACTTGGGCATCCTCCAACATCCTGTTTTATGATGCGTTTCTACGGATGGATCTAGGAGAAGACGCTCTGTCACCATTGATACAACTGTATATGGACTGGGGGGACCCAACATTATTCCCCGCGGCAAGATAGACATGTTGGTGACCATGGGTATTGAGCCGAAGTTGAAGACGGTATCAGTGACGTTCCTGGTTTTGGATATTTCCTCGGCGTACAACACAATTTTTGGTCGCCCCAGAATTAAAACATTTCAACTGGTAGTCTCTCTCCCACACCAGCGGGCTAAGCTTCAAAAAACTGTCCGGACAGGCGTCGGTGAGGTACAAAACCGCCAATGCCGACCGGAAGCACCGGCGACGTTGCTACAAGAATCTAAGAAAAGGAGGGAACACTCACCCGATCGACGTGCGCTCGATGTCAGGGCGAAAATAGAGAAACAGATCGGCGAACCCTAGGCACACAAACATTGCAAGTCCACTTGACCCGGAGGATAATTCAGAAAATGTCCTGCCAGCTCGCGGCTTAGAAACTGCAGGGCAAGAATTCGGAAGACTATATTGACTTGTTTGCGACGACAAATGACCGCACAGCTCTATACCGCGTTGGCGGAAACCCTCCGACATGCCAGGATTGAGCCCCGAGGTAATAACCCATGAATTGAACATTGACCCTTCCTTTAAACCCGTGAAGCAGAAGAAGTGGAGCTTTGCTCCTGAGAGAAGTCGGGCGATCAAGGCGGAGCTTGAGAAGCTGCTAGATGCCGGGTTCATTCGCGAAGTCAAATACCCGGAAGTGGTTGCGCGCCAACGTTGTCCCTGGTCAAAAAATTATCTGAAAAGCTGGGCGCGGATGTTGCATCGACTACACCGACCTGAACAAGGCATGTCCGAAAGATAGTTATCCGCTACCTCGGATTGATCACCTGGTGGACGCAACAGCGGGGCACGAGTTGCTTAGCTTCATAGACGCCTTCTCGGGGTACAATCAAGTGAAGATGCATCCAGATGATGAGGAGAAGACCAGCTTATCACCGATTATGGCACATATTGTTATACAGTTATGCCTTTCGGTCTGAAGAATGCCGGAGTAACATTCCAGCGTGGCATAGATATAGTGTTTGAGCCATTACTTAGAAAGACTGTAGAGGCCTATGTGGATGACATCCTAGTGAAGAGCAAACACAAGGAGGACCTATGCCGACAGAGACCTTCGACGCTGCCTTTAGATTAATGAGGAAGTACAACATGCGACTCAATCCAGAAAAATACGCATTCGGAGTATCAGCTGGCAAATTTTTGGGATACATGGTTACACCTCGGGGTATCGAGGTTAACCCCAAAAAAGATAAAGCTATTATGGAGATGTCAGAGCCGAAGAATGTGACTGAAGTACAGAGGCTAGGGTGCGAGAGTACCGCTCTCAGGGAGATTCATGTCGCAAGCCTCGGGAACAAATGTGCTCCACTCTTCAAGTATCTTGGGAGCAAAGGAAAGCATTAGCTGGAGTGAAAAATGCAGCTTTAGGCGTTTAAGCGGATTATGAAAGACTTTATTCTTTATAGAACCTTCTCACTATTGTGAGTCCCCAAACTGGGTGAGCGACTCCTCTTCTTATACCTTGCCGTCTCTTCCGTGGCGCTGAGTTCTGTCTTGGTACGAGAAGACAACGGGATCTAGAGACCGGTCTACTACATCAGTAAAATCCTAAAAGACGCCGAGACCATATATACTGCCGCGAAGAAGTTAGATTTGTCATTGGTGATTACATCGGGACGACTTCGACCCTATTTCCAGGCACATACTGTATGTATACTCACCAATCAACCACTTCGTCAGATTTTGGCCAAACCGGAAGTCTAAGGAAGGCTAACGAAGTGGGCTATATAATTACTGGAATACGACATCCAGTATCTACCGAGGCCGGCAATCAAAGCTCAAGTGCTGGCAGATTTTATTGTGGAGATGACAACCCCGGTGGAGTTACAAGAAGATACTGCGGCGCAAAGTACATCGGGAGAAAACTCTTAGATCCTTTACTCAGATGGATCCTCCACCACTGAAGGAAGTGGAGCTGGGTTAATACTCACAAGCCCCGGAGGGGCTCGGCTCGAGTACGCCCTAAAATTTTGTTTTTCTGCTACCAATAACGTGTCAGAGTACGAAGCCCTCCTCGCTAGAGCAAGAATCGCATGGCAACCCGGATCAACTCGGTTGAAGCTGTTCACCGACTCCAAGCTAGTAGTAGATCAAATCAATGGAGAATTTGGCGCAAAAGACTCGACCATGAAAGGCTCATCCAAAAGCTCATCCAAGTTAGTGTCAGGAGCCATCCGAGGTGCTCCAGCAACCATAATTCTTGAAGACCTTCAACACCCTGCCACCGAAGGAACTAAAGTCATTGACATATAAGCGAGGGATAGTTGGATGACACCCGTCATTCGACATCTTATCACTGGAGCCGTCCCGAAAGAAAATTCTCGAGTATTGTGAAGAAACGAAAACGGCGGCCCTGCGGGTACTTAAAAAAAATGAGCCGGAAAAGACGACAAAGGCATGACCACCACGCGAAACATCCTGGCCAAAAGGTGGTCGCGTGTCGCAATCAAGTGAATCACGACTTACGAGACGGCACGAGTTTTGATTATAAGGGGATTTGCACGGAAATTTGGAAGCCGACAACCTAGGTTAAGCATGACGTGATGCCTTACCGTTAAAATGAACATCGGGAGACGATACCTCGATATTCCCGTGACTATTTAAGAACTTGTGGCGGCTCCGACGCCCACGGACTCAGATGTTAACATCGGGAATTTCCGACGGACTTACCGTATCTCGCTAAGACCGTCGGGGGGCATTTGATATAACCGCGTTCTAGGTCGCCACGTGTCATGACGCTCACGAAGCCTGATTAGGAGAATGAGCCGGGCCACGAAGTAAAGGCCCACGATATTGACGAGTTTCTACCTGGGATAGACAATTGAAAGCTCTTGCTAGAGCGTGTGTCGGCAACGGTTAACTCCCGACATATGTTTCGGTAACGACCTTGTCCCGAGGTCGACATCAGCAGATTATAAGAAGTTGGACCGCCATATTCACGCGCGTAGAAGTCTTTACAGAAAATTGAACCGACGCACTCTTTATGACTCCCAATAAAGACTCATTAAATCCAGTAGTTAATTAGCCGCGGTTATTAACTATTAAATGAGGAAGCTCAAGGATCGTAAAGCCGAGGGAAGTGTCTCCCACGGCAGCTATAAAAGGCAGACAACTCTGAAGGAGGGGTTGGCTGGTGAATATACCGACATACTATACTGTAAAGTGAGAAGAGAGAGAGAGCATTTGTTAATCTCAGTATTGTCCAACACACAGCTCCGCAGTCCTTCATCTCTACAACCTACTACCGCTTCCTTTTACTCATAGTGAAATCTTTGATTCGTTGGCGTTACGTGACAGCTCGGGGTTTTACCTTGACTTCAAGTGTTTCCACGTTAAAAGCGTCTGCGTTTTGTGTGATCTTGATCATTTCTAACAATTATCGCCTACTTTGAATCCTAGTCATAACTGTTTTTGAACACTCTATTGATCGGTCGAGGACCAGCTCGATCAATTATTATTGATGATTTTAATGGTATTCACTTGAATAAACATAATGAATCACTTCTGGATAATATTGGCATAGGAAAATTTGTGTTTTTCTGTTTTTGTCAAGAATGCACCAGGGTTACATGTTGGAATGAAGAGATGCATCTTGCAAACAAGTCCGAACCTCACAAAAATAGGTAAAAGTGCAAGCGTAGTGGTCAAGACAGACTACACTACATATGATAAGGAATCACTTGCATTGGTTCAAGACAGAGGAGTATGGCAGCGCAAGTTTGGGTCTAAGGAATTCATGAGTCACGAATTTTGGTAACGTTTAAAACATAAGCACATATTCTATGAACATTGGAAGACCTTACATGACATTAATTGGACAACAAAGAGTTTGCAAAATATGTTAACCGAAGTCGTCATAGGCTGAGTTTTCAACCTCGAGATTGGGCGTACCTGCAAAGAGAGCGATTTTCGACACTGTTTTCTCCTAAGCAAAAACAGAGAGACATTGAACCCTTTCCACATTTTGAACAAACAAATACCTACAAATTGAAATTACAAGGTGAGTCTAATGATAATAAAATTTTTGATGTTACTAACTTAATCTGTTTTAGTGCTGGTCCAGATTTGAGGACAAATCCTTTTTAAGAGGAGGGGAATGATGCGAGCACGATCAGCATGACCAAAGGAATGGAGGAGATGTCACGACCCGCGCCCCCGGGGCGCGGCCGCGACGAAGGGGAAGAGAAGAGACATCGTTGGGGTTGATCCGCCGGGAGCCCAAAAATATGCAGCGGAAACCAAAGGAGCTCCGGCGGGTTGAAGCATAGAAATTAGCTCTTAGAACAAGTTTGAAAATGCTTTTGAATCATTTTAAAACGTTTGAAGAAGCTTGAGCCGAGTCTTGGACTTTCGAGCCCGCGTGCCGTTCACGGAGGAGGTGAACTTCACCGCGAGGTCCGGCAAAGCTTGCTATAGATCCTAATGTATCAATCTCCTCGCATTGATACAAGAAAATCGCATAATCAACCTAAGGTCCGAAACGTCAAAACATTTTTACTGAAAACTTTTGACACAAATTCATAAATTCCGGCTCAACCTGTATTTTTACGAACAATTGGGAAGTGCCACATACTTAGATATGTCACTAAAACCAAATAACACCCAAACTTAAATCAAAACTCACTTAATCGATTTCTGAAATTCATATTCCAGAGGTTTTTATCGGTCGACCGGTCATATTACGGTACGACCGATAGTTCTTGCGAAACAGCGGTAAATGGAAATTTCAATTATCCGGTCGACCGCAGAACATATCGGTGACCTGATAACCTTCAGAAACTGCAGAAACAGTTTGCTTTGGCTCACTTCTCGCGGTCTCGAATTCCGTATTCCCCTTAGATACTGTGAGAAATCAACGTGCGCCCTTTGTATATATCTTACTTTAGTACATGTGCACTGTGCTCTCACATCGCCCAAATATACATTACGTAGACTATCGAGTACGTAGCCTAAATTCAATTTAATAGTAGCAAAAAGAACGAGTATTGGAAATCAATTGCACTTTGGTAATGAAATCCTCATTTTTATTTATATAACCATTGTTTTATAAAACGTAAACTTTTAAAGCCTAACTCGAACATTCCTCGAGAATTCCCTTTAAAAGCATTCCCAAAATACAAAACATAACTAGTGTAGGTTAATGCTTCCATTTTACATTTGGATAAAAACTATACACATGTGGGGCTAACATATACACTAGGTGGAACTACACCTTAGCCCATCCCAAAATGTATACCTTCTATGTATACCCAAAAGATTCTCACAGCTATCCGCCTACGCGAGCTCTTTTCCCTTCGCGCACGGATCTGAAAAGAAGGCAACAAGAGCAGTGAGTCAAAAAGACTCAGCGAGCGGCGCATCGGCGTCCTCCTCGGGAGCACCCATGCGACACCACAACACAACATCAAAATCAAAACACATACAATAGATGCAAGTCATCAAATCACATACGCATCCAAGGTTCTTGCAATCGTGGCAAGGTACCACTAACACAGTTATGCATAGCTTATTAGTTAATTGTCGCGTGTTTCACTAACCCCAATCAAGGTCCAGTCCCTCGTCCTATTTTCATTCGGTAGAGCGACCCACACTAGCGGACTGACTACCGGCGTCAGGGAACCTTAAACCCCATCTCACAACTCAGAGATAGTCTCCTCAAATTGTGAGCTCTATCCGCCACGCTACCAAGGTCCTGGTACGCGCCGCCGAACATTCCACGCGACTACAGAACCCTACGGCTGATGGCGACCCCCACAGGCGCAAAATGGGGGTATCGGACTCCCCTTTACTTGCGTTATGGCATAACCTGAAGCCTCGCACGTCGCAGTCCGCACGCCCGGGCCAAAGTGAGCCGACTCCAAAACGCGTTCACCGACCTCCTAGAAGGCACATATCATTATTGTGCTTATTGTTTCTAGATGGTCGCTATCGTTCTCCTAGTCCCCGAGCCCTAGCCTCCCGGTGTCCTTTCACCGTTCTAGGCTACGTAACTCCGTGGTTCGACGCAGCATATTTCGATACATCACAAGGCCCCATAGCAAGCACCGACCAAGTCTTACGATGTCACCAAGGTAAATTTACCCCACTCCGATTTCAACAACTAAGGCATATCAAGGTATCCGCTTTGGATTAAGCCTAGGTCAGCACATGTCGAATGTCTCTAAAGAGTCCTTTACTCTACATTTCCGGCGCGTATTCGTATTTGTCACAGCTACATTTTAGCATGAACATCAACATCACAAAATGATTACTCAATGTTCCATAACATTTGGCTATATCACATGCCTTAATCATAAAGTGTCATTCCTCACTGGTTGCATACCATCATCATATTGAGCATCAATATAGCAAAAATATAAACTGACTCAATAAAACCAACAACTTATTCAACTAGGGTTTATAACCCGGCAAGGTATGATTAGCATAAACATGTCAAATTAAACATATAGTTTACACCACAAACATGCTAGCACACCAAGCATACACAACACACTCGGTGCAAACCCGCTCAACCTCGTATTTTAAGGCAATCCCGCAGCCCTCACCGCGTCGCTCCGCCGAAACGTAAGAAATGGTATCTACGCGTAGAGGAGGATCGAGAGAGTGAGGAAATCAAGTTTAATTCAAAGAAAAATAAAGGAAATGAGATGAGGACCTAAGGGGCTTACCTAGGGCTCTCACAGCACGAGCTCGCAGGTGGAAGGAAAGAAAAACCCCAAAACAACACAAATAACAAGTCCTCACCAACTCTCACCTACTCCGATCGGTCGACCGAAACAGGAATCGGTCGACCGATAATCCTGAAATCAGTATAAACAGAAAAGATTTTAGCAATCGGTTAACTCGACTCGAAATGCGCCCTCACGTCGACGGGTCCACTACTAGGCCAGCCCGCCCTAAACGCCGTCACACACGCAAAAACGGCTACACACGAGAAATCTAAAGGTCGCACGCCGAAATTCGCATACATAACCAAGCATGCACATAACTCAAAAAACACAGACAAATCCGAATCGGACCTCACATCCTCCCACTTAAAGGATTCCGGTTCCCGATCAAATAAGTGAGGGAAGCGAGGCACGCATGTCCGCCTCCGGCTCCCAAGTGGCCTCCTCGAATCTTTGATTCCGCCAAAGGACCTTCACCAACGGAATTATCTTCTTCCTGAGAACCTTATCCTTCCGATCGAGAATCTGCACAGGCTGATCCGGATAGGAAAGGTCTGACTGATGAAAGTGCGACGGTGCTGTAACCACTGAAGTATCTGCCAAACATTTTCCGTAACCCATAGAATAAGTGAAAGACATCGTGCACAAATGCGATAAATGACTCTGGAAGCTCTAGTCATACGCTGCACTGCCAATTCCGCTCTGAAATCCGAACAGGTCCGATAATCTGGGCTCAACTCCCTTTCAAACCAAAACCGCTGCAGCTCCCTTCAATGGCGACAACTTTCACGATACACAAGTCTCCACCTCGAACTTAAGCTCTGGTCGACCGCCTATGCCGCGTATTACTTCTGGGCGGGAACTGAGCAGTTCCAGTCGCTGACGGATTTCACCTGAATCTTCTGGTTAGCTTCCTCAACCACGTCAAAGTGCTCACAGTAAGCCGGATCAACCACTCCGTCCCAGACTAAGGAGTACGACACCGTTTTGCCTACAAGGCCTCGTGCGGTGCGCATAACCATACTACTGTGATACTGTTGTTTGTGGCAAACTCAACCAGAAATTAAATGATCGTCCCAGCTACCCGCCAAAGTCCAGTACGCAGGCCCGTATCATGTCCTCCAAAGTCTGGATCGGCTTTGACCTTCTGGCAAACTGTGCACCGTGCTACAAAATCCCTGACATCTCTCTTCATACCAGTCCACCAAAAGTGCAACTTCAAATTTCTGTACATCTTCGTGACACCGGGATGAACGGACAATCTGCTATTGTGTGCCTACGATTAAATCTGCTGTCGCAACTCGGCGTATGTCAGTACACACATCCTATGTCGGTAACGGATAACGTCATCTGCCCCAATATCGTAATCTGCAACACCTTCGAACTCAAGGCGCGCTCGTATCTCCCGTAATACAGCGTCGTCCAGCTATGTCGACCTCAACCTCCGAAGTAACTCCGACTCGACCCTGTATGTAGTATACAGAACACCTGGTGCATGCTTAGTGGCTCGTAAACCGAGGTGACTGAAATGCTCCGCTATATTCCACTCCAACTGTACAATCCGTCAAGGCGAGTAGAGCTCTTCCAGCTAAGACTGTCAGCTACGACGTTGGCCTTTTCAGGATGATAGAGGTATACGGACTTGAAGTCCTTCAAAGGTACTTCTATCCAACGTCTCTAACCGCAAATTCACTCCTCTGGGAGAGTAATATACTGCAAACTCTTGTGATAAGTGTAAATCTCGAAATTCCTCGCCGTAAAAAGGTAAGTGCCTTCCACAATTTCAAAGCAAAATATAACAGCGGCCAACTCTAAGTCATGACAGGATAATTACCCCACACCCTTATGGGTTCTTTAACTGCCTAGAACCAACGCTATAACTCTGCCACTGGTGCATCAGCACATAGCCCAAAATCATGAAGCGTCAACTGTAACACTACGAAACCAACCTGAGCATCTGGCAATGCCAACACCAGTGGGCGGTAGTCAGTCTACGCTTCAACTCCTGGAAACTTTGCTCACTACGTATCGTTCCATTCAAATCTAAACTGCTTTCCTCGTTAATTTGGTTTAAAGGACTCGCCAAATCTAAGCGAAAGTTCTCTATGAAATCTACGGTAGTAACCAAGCCAAACAAAGGAAACTCCGAATCTCCGTCGCATTCTTTGGGTCGCTCCCACCCTCAGGACGGCATAGACGCTTGCCGATCGACGGCCACGCCTGCGGGGATACCAAACGTGCCCCAAGAAAGGACCTGAGATAACCAAAAGTCGCACTTGTAAATTTAGCAAAGGCTGCCCTCCTCGCGAAGGACCTGCAATACCAGCCTCAAATGCTCGGCAATGCTCCTCCTTTGCCGCGAGAGTTCAACCAAAAGATGTCGTCAAATAAACACCGACAATGAAACGGTCCCGAAACGGGCTGAAAGATACGGTGCATCAATCCATAAACGCTGCGGCGCGTTTTAGTCAGTCCAAATGACATGACTAGGAAACTCAAAGTGACCATACCGGTAACGAAACTGCCGTCTTTGGTATGTCCTCGTAATCTAACCCACGCAACTGATCAACAATCGTCTATATGCGGTATACGGATACTTATTCTTAACCGTTAACTGTTCAAACTTTCGTAGTCTACACCACATACCAAACTACCGTCCTTCTTCTTCACAAACAAACCGGTGGCACCGCAAGGTGATGAACTCGGCTGAATAAACCCCTTGGCCAACAATTTGCCCAACTGAGTTTTCAACTCTAACAACTCGGCTGGTGCCATACTTATACGGTGCTTTATGGAGATGGGTGTCGCTCCGGGCACTAAGTCAATTACTAAACTCGGTCTCTCTCTTGGGCTTGGTAGAACAGTAACTCCTCTGAATACAATCGGGGAACTCCCTCACTACGGAATGCTATCGCAACTGCCTGCCTCTAACTGCGGGTTCAGTATGTAAGCTAAGTATCCCGAGCAACCGCTATTTCAAAAGCCTACTGGCCTTCATTGCGCTAAATGACCGGAACGTTCATTCCCCACTCTATCTCCACAACAATGAAATTTCGAGGTATCGGCGGATCTCTAAACGTATCACCGGCTCGGCAATCTATCTTGGCAAAAATTTTCGGCTAACCAATCCATGCCTAGAATAACATAAAAAGTCTATATAATGCCAAGTACAATCAAATTACCGGACAAAACGTGATCCCCCACACGAATCTCGCACCCACGATAATAAGTATCGGCCAACAACAAATCACCCGCAGGAGTGGCAATCTCAAACTGCAACCAAGCACACGGCATTTGGAAGGCAATCTACTAGCAAATAACGCAGATACAAAAGAATGCGTAGCACCGAAATCGAACAGTGTAAAAGCTGAAATGCTGCAAACTGGTAATTTACCTGTGATGGCCGTAGAGCTCCTACCAGCCTCGTCACTAGTCATCGCATGCACGCGACCCTGCACTCTCGGAGGCTGACCACCCCGCCTCTGAGTCGCAACATGTCGGGGTGCAGGCTGACCCTGTGGTGGCTGCGTCGCTGCTGCGGTCCATCCGTCCTGATCTGCCTTTGGCTTGGGCCACTGCGACTGATATGCCCCCTTTCATTACAGTTGTAGCATGCGATGTCCGGCCTCTGTCTACGTCGGTCTCTCCTCCACACTTGGGAGTGGGTTCGGTGTCGGTTGAGGAATCTTGCTTCCTCTTTTTCGATCCCTGCTTCGTTTTCCTTCTTCTCCACCTGGACTTCTCGCTCGGTATTCTTCCAATCAGCCTCGATATTCCCTGTGCCTGGACTAAAGGTCTGGTGTAACATAGGGAACTCCGTCACAACGCATCTTACCACAATCTCAACCTTAAAGGCCATTTCGGAACCTCCCTAGGCCATCCTTGCCTCGTCGGCCAATAGGTATGGGAACATGCCGGGATAGGGATATAAATTTCGCGTGAATATTCCAAACCGACCATATCCCCTGCTCAACTGCTCGAAATCTGCTTCTTTCTGTCTCGTCATCGACTCTGGGATATTACTGAACGGTTGAACAGAATCAGAAAGTCCCGACCCAACTGCCAAACTGTCCGAACTGCCCTTTCACACTCCACCATCTCTCGGCAGCTCCAGCGAATGTGTAGGTGGCTAGTGCAACTCGGAACTCATCCGGGCACAATCAAAATCTCAAAGCTTTTCTCCATGGTCCAGACCCAATCATCGGCCTTATCCTGTCGGCCTCACCCTCAAACTAGGTGGTTTCATCTAAGGGCTTAAACCGAGGGGCTTACCTAGGGCTCTCGACAGCCACGAGCTGAGGTGGAGGAAAGAAAAACCCCAATCGGTCAACCAAAATAGGAATCGGTGGACCGATAATCCTGAAATCAAGTATAAACATAAAAGATTTCAGCAATCGGTCAACTCGACCGAAACGCGCCCTCGCACCGAGGGTCCTACTATGGCAGCCCGCCTAGGACGCCAACCCACGCAAAAACGCTAACAACAGCGAGAAATCTAAACCGGTCGCACGCCGAAATTCGCCATACATAACAGTTCAAGCACATAATCAAAAAAACAAACCATATCCGAATACGGACCTTACAGGAGAACTGTCGCGACTGCGCCCCCGGGGTACGGCCGGACACGAGAATCGGGGATGACCCACCAGGAGACCAAAGTAAGCAGCAGAAGCAAACGGAGCTCCGACGGATCGAAGTATAATTTTTTTATGGCTTTAAAACAAGTTTTAGAAATGCTTAGGAAACATTTTAAAACTATTTAAGAAGTTTGAGCCGAGTCTTGAACTTCCGAACCTGGGTACCGTCCATGAAGGAGGTGGACTTCACCACGAGGCCAGACAAAGCTTGCTGTAGATTCTAATATATCAATCTCCTCCATTGATACAAAAAAATCCATAGCAGCCTAAGGTCCGAAACATCAAAATATTTTTATTCAAAACTTAAGACATGAATTCGTAAATTCCGGCTCAACCTGTATTTTTACAATCATTTGGAAAGTGCCACATACCTTAGATATGTCCACAAAACCTAAATAAACACGAAAACTTAAATCAAAACTCATTTAAATCGGTTTTGAAAATCTTATTCCAAAGGTTTTTATCGGTCGACCGAAAGTTTGATAGGTCGACCGATAGTTCTCACCAACTAACGGTAAAGCAAATTTAAATTATCGGTCTATCGCAGGAGAAATCGGTCGATAGAAAATATCAGAAATTTCAGAAACAGATTTTCTATGGCTCACTACTCGCTGTCTCGAATTTTATATTTCCACTGGATGCCATCGTGCACCCTCGCATATCTACTTTAAATACATGTGCACGTGCTCCCACTCGTCCAAAATACTTACGAGACAACGAATCATGGCCCAAACTCATTTTAACCGAAAATACGGAAAAACAAGAACTAAACGAGCCATTTTCATCAAAACCATTCAAACGCCAAATTTCTTGTTTGGAAACATTTGTAACATCATAATTACACATACTCATGTCATTTGAAACAAATATGGAAAACAAACAAACCTTGGTACGAAATCCACATTTTTATATAAATCCATCATTTATACACATATATACTTTTAAAGCCTAAACTTGTACATTTTTCAAGTTTACACTTTAAAAGCATTTTCCAAAATACTAAATACAACATGTGTAGGTTAATGCTTCCATTTTACAAATACACTAGAAACAAATGTGGATTACACATACACTAGGATCTTCACAAGCATCCCCGCCTCGTGAGCTCTTACCCTTTTGCGCTACCGACGGATCTAGAAAGACTGAGGCGGCCTAAATCAAGAGCTCAACAACAGACTCAGCGTGAGCGCAATATTGACGTCCTTCCTCTCAGTTTGCAGAAGCACGTTCGATGCGACTCACACACAACACATACACATATAATCCATAATTCACTATTTGACAAGAATGAGCAAGTCGTTGTCATATTCACCATACGCATCGAATCAGATTCTTGCAATCAGGCAAAGTACCACCCGACAACCAATTATGCATAGTTTAATTATTTAATCACTGTTTGTACACATAACCCCTCAAATACCGAAGGATCAGGCCTCTCACGTTTTGGCGTTCTGCCAGAGCGGAACCCCACATCTTAGAGACTGTTCTCCCAAGCAGGCCGAGGGAACCTATAACCCATCCTCACAACCTGAGTTAGTCCTATCAATGCGAGCTCTATCTGCCACGCGACCAAGGTCCTGGTACGTGCCGCCGGGCATTCCGCGCGACTACAGAATCATACGGTGATGGCGACCCCAAAGCGCAAATTGGGGGCTACTCGGACTCTTTACGCGTTATGCAACCAAGCCTCGCACTCACAGCCGCCACACGGGCCGATGGGCGACTTCAAACCATGTTCACCGACCTCCCTAAAGGCGTCATTCATTAATTGTGCTTATGCTCTAACTGGTCTAATCGTTTTCCATCCCCAAGACCAAGCCCTCCGTGTGTCATTTCAACCGTTCTAGGCTTCGTAACTCGAGGTTCAACGATCCAATTTTGAAACATCACAAGGCCCCATAGGCAAGCACACCAAGTCATACGAGTATCACAAAGGTACTTTACCCCACTCGATTTTACAAGCTCATAGCATACAAGGCATCCGTTTTGGATTAAGCGTAGGTCACACATAACGAATGTCTCTAGAGTCCTTTACTCTACATTCGCGCATAAGCATATTGTCACACTACTTTAGCATGAGCATCAACATATAGTTAGCATCACTCAATGTCATAACATTGGCTACAACACATATTGTACCTAATCATGAAGTACATTTTTACACCATTGATATATGAGCATCATATAAACATATAAAATATGATCTCATAACAACAAACCATACAACTACGATTTATAACTCGGCATAGCATGAATATCATATATACCTCATACTAAGCACACAATTTACAACACAAACATGCTAGCATTCCAAGCATATCACATACACATTGGGTGTAAACCGCTCACCTCGAAAAACTATGGAATTCCCGCAGCCCTCACCGCAACACTCCACCGAAACACAAGAAATCGGTATCTATGCGTAAAGGAGAAACGGGAGAGTGAGGAAATCAAATTTAATTCAAGAAAATTCAAAGAAATAGGAGGTGAGAACCTAAGGGCTCACCTAGGGCTCCAGGTAGCTCGGGGCCGCAAGGTGAAATGGAGGAAAAAACCCCAAAATAACACCAAATAGCAAGTCCTCAACCTGCTCTACCTTAATCCGATCGGTCGACCGAAACAGGAACGGTCGACCGATGAATTCCTGAAATCACAAATAAATAGAATTGATTTCAGCACTCGGTCAACTCGACTCGAAACGCGCACTCACACCGACGGGTTCCCTAGTAGGCTAGCCCGCACAAGACGCAGTCACACAAGCAAAAATGCCATGCGAGTAAAATCTAGGGTCGCATGCAATTATCTACATACATAACCAAGCATGCATATAAACACAAAATCGAAAATAAAACCGAACACGAACCTCACAAGGATGTTCGAAACTCAGTTGGTTCACGTATATGGGACCGAGCTAGAAAGTTCATGAAGAGATTTAATGGGCTAAGTCGGAGTACTTGGGCCAATACAAGAGTACGTGAGATATTTCGAAGTGTTCTCAACACAAGGTTCAAGTCAAGTCTATGTTCAAGTTCGTTACAATTAGTTGGGCCACACTCAACTTTATTTTGCCCAAATTGAAGTCAAGCAAGATGGTTATTATATTTCTCGTTTGGCTAAAATATTCATACGAGGAGAGGAAAGTATTTCGGCTATATGTTCAACATGCAATGCCGGACACATATTTACATGTTTGTTAAAAGATATCAAGATAATTCAAGATCTTCAAGATAGTCGAAGATCTCAAGAGTCGGGAGATTTTTCTGTTATGATTTTGAAGAAAATAATGGTGATTTTTGGAGAGCTGTAGTAGTGCAGGCGTAATGGGGGAGAAGAATTGAAGACACACGTGCTACTCATGTGTTGTTAAGTGAATAATCTGGGCTGTTCATGCTGTTTTGGATGATCAGAGCTTGGCCGTTAGATATCACACCGTTGAAGGTTGTTAGAGGGATATTTCTGTAATTTCAGTTGTTCGGTGAGTATAAATAGAGCGCGAAGCAGCTGTGGCGGGAAGGAGATTGATGATTTTGCTCTAATTTTGTTGGTATTCTTTTCCCTGTTCTGTTCTTTTCTTGATCTTCTTAACCT